>JAJAGP010002228.1:0-127297 GCA_025084515.1 Ancistrus triradiatus
AGAGGGGACAGGACGACTGATCCGTGTTAAGGGAAGAATGAACGGGGCCATGTATCGTGAGATTTTAAGCCAAAACCTCCTTCCAGCAGTGAGAGCATTGAAGATGGAACGTGGTTGAGTCTTCCAGCATGACAATGATCCCAAACACACCGCTCAGGCAACAAAGGAGTGGCTCCGTAAAAAGCATTTCAAGGTCCTCAGCCCCATAGAACATTTGTGGAGGGAGTTGAAAGTCCATGCTGCCCCAAAACATCACTGCTCTAGAGGAGATCTGCATGGAGGAATGGGCCAAAATACCAGCTACAGTGTGCGCCAAACTGGTGAAGACTTACAGGAAACGTTTGACCTCTGTCATTGCCAACAAAGGTTATGGTACTATTGAGTTGAACTTTTGTTATTGACCAAATACTTATTTTCCACCATGATTTAAAATGAAATTCTTTAAAAAATCCTACAACGTGATGTCCTGGGGTTTTTTTTCCTCATTTTGTCTCTCATAGTTGAAGTGTAGCTATGATGGAAATTACAGACCTCTCTCATCTTGCTAAGTCGGAGAACTTGCACAATCAGTGGCTGGCTAAATACTTTTTTGCCCCACTGTATCTATCATACTACAGACTGTTCCTGTTGATTTAAAGCTTTCAAAGTGAATAAGTATTATAAATGAGGGCCTGTCCTGGGTTCGATGTTCTCCATGCTGATTTGTAAGAGAACGTTGTAAGGTTTATTTTTGGAGAACGGTTCCATAAACGTGACCCCGAGCTGCTGGAGGGGCTCAGGCTCGGCCCTGCAGCCAGTCAGATAGCACAAGGGTTATTAAAGGAGGAAGAGAGAGCTGTGATTCAGGACGCAGCCGGCGATGATGACCGAGGTCACAGAGACCCGACAGCATGCAGCGCTCCACCTCAAACACGCCATCCGCTGGCCCACCTCAGTAATTCTCTCTCTCACACACACACACACACACACACACACACACACACACACACACACACACAGAGGCCGTGGGCCTCATGACATCACCCGAGCCCAGGACAGAGTGTAAACACGGCATCAAACTAACAAAGGTCCGTCTGTTCAGCTTCAGTTTATTTATTAGACACAACCCTACTCTGTTTGTTTATTTATTTACTTATTTATTTAACATCAGGAAGCTGGGACTCGGAATCCATGACCTGTGCTTTGTAAATAACATTTTTTGAATGCACAAGTAATGGACAAAAAAACAACAACAACAGACTTACCCAGGGGAAAGTATGTAAAAGGTCATAAATTAATATTAAACTAACATTAACTGATTTAAACATTCAATTATAAAACAATAAAACATGATGTGACTACGGCATTTAATTCAAATACATGATAATTATTCTTCATTAAAATAAAAAAATAAATGAGTATTAAATTACATATAATATTTACAATCAAATTTTATTTAATATATTGCAAGAAATGTAATAGAATACATTTTAGAATGGGCCATTACGTAAAACAAATTCATTAAAAAAAAGGTATATTTTTAAATTAAAAATAAAAACAAAAAATAAAAATATCATTAAGATTATTTAAAAACAATATTTTAAACAATTGTTTCATCAAATATTAAGTGGATTAAAACAAATGTTATTTTTTTTATTTGAATGCACAAATAAAACCTAACAAAGGGAAAAATATTTTAAAATAAATATTAAAATTAACATTAAACAATTTAAACTGTCAATTATATTACACCGAGATATGATGTTAACATAAAAAGTATAAAATTATATATTTTGAAATGAAATCAAGTGTTAAAATTCATTAATATTAAAAACAATAAATATTATTTAAATATTTTAAACAAATGTTTCATCAAATAGCAACTACAATTAAAATATAAAATTTTTCATTTTTATAATTCAAATGCACACAATGTACAAAACTAAGGGAAAAATATTTAAAAGATCATAAAAGATCATATTTAAAGATCAAAACTTTTAACAATTTAAATCATCAAGTATTTTATACCAAAATATGACATTAACATTACCTGTAATTAAAATACCTACTTAATATATACATGAGTATTAAATGAAGTACTGGACTATGCCCTAGGGTTCAAATCCCGCCTCTGCCAAGCTGGCACTGTTGGGTCTGTGAGCAAAGCCCTTAACCCACAACTGTAGGCCTCTCTGGGTAAGGGCCTCGGCTAAATGGCAATAACAATATTACATGTCAAATCTCATTACATAGATATTGATAATGCAATAGAATATATTTAAGAATGGACAGTTAATTAAAATATATTCATTCATAAAAAATAAGAAATACTGACAGTGTCCATGTTTTGTTTCATATAAAAAAACTAAACATTATAAATTTAAATACATAAATATATAAATTCTAATTATTAAATATTTTAAATTTAAATGCACAAATAGTGTATAAAAATAACTTAAAGGGAAAAGTACTGAAAAGATCATAATATTAAATGAACCTTAACCAATTTAAAGTTTAACCAATTAAGGGAAAATTTTAAAGGATTAAAAGAATGTTAAAAAAAGATACAATATTAAAATAAATCAAGCTTTAAATTTACATTAATAATACAAATATTAAACTAAGCATACGTTTTAATAAATTATTTTTGAATTTTAGACTTTGATCAATTAGAAAACACAACTATGAAGTGACATTCCACACAATCTCTCTATTAAAACAGCATGCAATAGTTACATTTACTCTTAAGTTTTTTATATTTTGTAAGTATTTTTAAAGGCATTGTTGCATCATAAATATATAAATGAATACAAAGAAAGAGCTAAACTTAAGTGTGACAGGAGGAAGCAAACAGTTCAGGATCTTTACTGAGTAATTTGAACGCTCTTTAATTTGTGTATGATGATTATAAATCTGATTTATTACCTCAGACTGAATCTTTTAAATGTTGTTATGAGCACAGGCCCCATAAGTCTACAGCTGCTGCTGCCTCCCTCTACTGGTGGAATTAAGGAAGTGCATGAGAATAACACCGCTGCTGTCTCTGGAATCTGCTGGAGTTTGAGAACAATGACCATTAGACCAAACACTACAGAAGAACAGCCTATGGGATTTCATTCTATGTTCGAGTGTGTGGGGATCAGTCCGGGCACGGAACAAAAAGAACAAATAAATCATTAAAAAAAAGGCTAAAAGCTCTCCGTGTGCGACATGCATATTATTATCATTATTATTGTTATTATTAATTGTAATTGTGAGGGGTGTTTTGGTGATACAATTATTTTTATTAGTAATATTCTTTATATTATTATTAATATAGTTTGTATTAATTGTATTGTTACCATAGCTATGATTATTATAATCTTATATTACTATTAGAAATTAAATGTTTTATATAATTATTATTATTGTTAATATTATTATCATCATTATTACTACTATTTTTTGGAGTATTATTTCTGATTTTTTTATTAGTGTTGCACACAGACACGCACACACAGACACGCACACACACACAGACACGCACACACACACAGACACGCGCACACAGACACGCGCACAGACAGACAGACAGACAGACACACACACACACACACACGCACACACAGACACGCACACACAGACACACACACACAGAGACACACACACAGACACACACACAGACACACACACACAAACACGCGCACAGACAGACAGACAGACACACACACACACACACAAGCACACACAGACAGACACACAGACAGACACGCACACACAGACACACACAGACACGCGCACAGACAGGCAGACACGCACACACAGACACACACACACACACACACACACAGACAGACATGCACACACAGACACACACACACACAGACAGACACGCACACACAGACACGCGCACAGACAGACAGACAGACAGACACACACACAGACGCACACACAGACAGACACACAGACAGACACACAGACAGACACGCACACACACACACACACACAGACACGCGCACAGACACGCGCACAGACAGACAGACAGACATACAGACACACGCACACACAGACACACACACAGACACGCGCACAGACAGACAGACACACACACACACAGACGCACACACAGACACGCACACACAGACGCACACACAGACACGCACACACAGACAGACACACGCACAGACAGGCACACAGGCACACACACAGACACGCGCACAGACAGACAGACAGACAGACAGACACACACACACACACACACACACACAGACAACGCACAGACAGACAGCCACAACAAACAGACGCACACACTGAGACAGGCACACAGACAGGCACACAGACACGCGCACAGACAGGACAGACAGACACACACAGACGCGCACACACAGACAGACACACAGAACAGACACGCACACACAGACACACACAGAACAGACATTGATATTTCAGCACATACATATCAGACAGACACACACACACACACACACACACACACACAGGCGCACAGACAGACAGACAGACAGACAGGACAGGCACACACACAGACAGGCACAACACACACGCGCACACAGCCACACGCAAGACACGCGCACAGACAGACAGACAGACAGACACAGACACGACACCACCACACACACACACAGATGCACACACAGACAGACACACAGACAAGACAGACACGCACACGCACAGACACACGCACACAGACAGACAGACACACGACACACACAGGCACACAGGACAGACAGACAGACAGACAGGACAGACGACAGGCAACACACACACACCAAAACACACACCACACAACACACACAGAACACACACACACCACACAGGCAACACACACACGCGCAAACCAGCACAGACAGACAGACAGACAGACAGACAGACAGACAGACACATACACACACAGAGACACGACACACACAGACCGACACACACAGCAGACCGACACGCACAAACACAGGCACACAACACACAGGCCACATGTACGTCACACATGTACAGGCACACCACTCAGTGCACACACACAGGTGAACAGAGACGCACAGGGACACGCACACACAGACACACACACACACACAGACCACAGACAGGACAGACAGACAGACACACACACACACACAAAGACACACACACAACGACCGCGCACAGACAGAACAGACACACACAACACACAGTACACCATACAGACGCACACAGAGAGACACAGACAGGCGCACACAGACACAGACGGCGCACACAGACACAGACAGGCAACACACAGACAGCCACACACACAGACACGTGCACAGACAGACAGACAGACAGAACAGACAGACACAGACGCACGCACAGACAGACACACAGACGCGCGCACAGGACAGACCATTGGACACCCCACAGACTGTCTCGCACAACAGCACACAGGCGCACAGACAGACACAGACAGGCGCACAGACAGACAGACAGGCACACACCAGACAGACAGTGAACAGAGAACACGACACACAGGCACACAGACAGGCACACACACAGACAACACACGCACAGACAGACGACACACACACACACACAGAGAAAGACACAACAGGCACAACACACGCGCCACACAGCCACACGCAGACACGCGCACAGACAGACAGAACAGACAGACAGACACACACACACACAGATGCACACACAGACAGACAACAACGACAGACACACGCACACACAGACACACGCACAGACAGGACAGAACAGACAGACCACACACCAGGCCACAGAGACAGACAGACAGACAGACACAGACACACAACACACACACAGACGACAGGACACAGACCGACACGCGCACAGACCGACACGCGCACAGACCGACACGCGCACAGACCGACACGCGCACAGACCGACACGCGCCACAGACCGACACGCGCACAGACGACACGCGCACCAGACCGACAACGCGCACAGGAGACCGACACGCGCACAGACCGACACGCGCACAGACCGACACGCGCACAGACCGACACGCGCACAGACCGACACGCGCACACGGACCGACACGCGCACAGACCGACACGCGCACAGACCGACACGCCGCACAGACCGCACGCCACAGACCGCACGTCGCACAGACCGACAACGCGCACAGACCGACACGCGCACAGACCGACACGCACCACAGACCGACACGCACACAGACCGACACGCACAAACACAGGCACACACACAGGCACACGTGTGAATGAATGTTTAATTGTTACTTGTTGTTTAATTTCAGTGAAATTTTGCGCTGGTTGTGACAGGGTTTATTTAACAATGCATTCATTTTAATAAACCAGTTGGAGTTAATAATGCAATAGAAATAATAACGAAGTAAGTATATTCTAAGCCTGTATGATTTGTATGCTTATATAAGTTTATAAATGATTCTGAAACATGGCCGGTGACCTTACGCTTCTTTAAAGCCTTATTTCTTACTGAGGCTGAACGAGAATTAAATAGTACAGATCTGAATGGATGTCTTAATGACAGCAATCGTTGATTTCCTCATTTCCTTTTGTACGTTTCTTCCTAAATCAGACCTTTTGGGGCATCTCTGATCCAAGCAGCAGAGCTTCCACACCGAGCTGCTGCAGACCCACCGCTCAGCTCCCCTCCCTAAAACCACAGCAATGACCTCTCACACCCAACCTGCCATGTTTGTTGGAAAAAGAAAATGAGGATTTGTCCTAAAACAAGAAATGCCATGAAAACGAAATAATAACAATGTCATAGAAAGCCATGGGACTCCATCTGCTGCTGCTGCATGTGGAGAAGCTGTTACAGCACTAACTTCATGTCTGAAACAGAACCGAGTTACCCGTCCGCGTTCCTTAATTGAAAGCCGCTGCTGCTGCTTATGTTTTGCCAGACATAACCTTATAATAATTCTAAGGAGACGATGTGAGCAGCACTACATGAAGCTTAGCTCAGGCTGGCTGCGCTGAGCTCCTATCTCCTGCTTGGGATTGTTCCTCACCAGGGTTTTGACGGGAGGCTGAAAAATCACCAACAATTAAAGAGCTTCATCAGATTACACTTCCCTATTTGTGCTTGCTACTGCATTATGACAACATTATTTTTTCATGGCTCTAAAACTTCTCAAACTCAAACAGTAAATACTATTATTTTAAGCTTTCTATATTTTATTTGGGATACAGAACACTGCTCCTACCAAAATAAAGGCACTCTATAAAACGCAATAAATATCAGGATTTATACAGGCACCTGTCCAGTACTTCAGTTACACAGAGTCGGTACTCTGCATCGGCCGATATTGAATTTCAGGTATCGGTATCGTAAGGAAAAATGTGGTATTGGTGCATCCCTAATTTTTATTATTCAACAACAATAATAATATTATATAGTAATAATTACACTTACTACTATTATTACTACTAGTAGTATATATTACTACTACTACTATTATTTACAATAGTAATAAGAATTGTTACAAATTATTGTTATTAATTAAATGACTTATTTTTAGTGTTACTAATACAACAGTATTCTTTTTAGTCATTTTATTATTATAACCTTTATGATTATTACTTTTATTGTATTTTTAGGTGCATTATGTATGCTAATATTAATATTTTATTATTTCATAATAGTAATAATAATAATAATAATAATAATAATAATAATAATAGCAATAAAAAATAATATAATAAAAGTATTAGTAACAATGCAATTAAAAATAATAACGTACAAATATAACAACTATTACTTTGGTAGTAGTATATATTACTATTATTTATATTATTATTTCTTTCTTTTTTAATGAATGAATGAATGAATACATTTTTTAATGTCATTTGTTCTGACTTTATTCCAGGAGCCACAGTGCTGATTTATTTCGGAGCACTGTCCTGTAAAAGGTTCAACAAAATATTGAAGTCATATTTAATTAAAGACATTAAGCACTTGCAGCTCTCACAGGGAGGAACAGGTTTATTCATGATCAAAGAAAAGCTTTGTTTGAGTTTCTTAGGTTAGTGCTGCCCTCTAGTGGTGTGATTAGTGTACTGACTAAAGCAGAGCTCCAAAACTAAAGAACCTGAACCCAACCCCATGTGAGACCAGACCCGGGGAGGAAGAGGGGACAGAGTTTGATTTAAACTTCATTTAACCATTTCAATGGGGTCAGGCCCCAATCCCAGAACAGGACCACCCTTACTCATTAGGGGGCGCTGTGTGTCTATGCTGTACCTGGTGTGGCCCTCTGATGCAGCAATAACTGTAACCTGGAGTTTGGAGGAATTTGATCCCTTTATTCCTCCGTACAGAACAGCATCAGATCCGGGATGTTGCTGGGTTTAACCTCGCCTCATGTCCTTCCACAACATTTCCACTGGATTAGGGTCCGGACTTTGACTCCAAAACATGGCCTTTCTTCTTCTTTAAACCCTTCTTTGGTAGAACAGCTGTGTGTGTTTAGGGTCGTTAGATCCACGTTCTACTGAGATTCAGTTCCTGTTCAGATGTCCTGATATTCCCCTTTAGAATTTGCTGATATAATTCAGAATTCAGTTCAGTTTCCTCACAGGAATGAATGGAAAATGATACAAATACAGGATCTACAGTGGTGCTTCAAAGTTTATGAACTCTTTAGAATTTTCTATATTTCTGCATAAATATGACCTAAAACATCATCAGATTGTCACACAAGTCCTAAAAGTAGATAAAGAGAACCCAGTTAAACAAATGAGACACAAATATTATACTTGGTCATTTATTTATTGAGAAAAATGATCCAGTATTACATATTAGGGAGTGGCAAAAGTATGTGACCCTCTAGGATTAGCAGTTAATTTGAAGGTGAAATTAGAGTCAGGTGTTTTTAATCAATGGGATGCCAATCAGGTGTGAGTTTTATTTAAAGAACAGGGATCTATCAAAGTCTGCTTTTCACAACACGTTTGTGGAAGTGTATCATGGCACGAACAAAGGAGATTTCTGAGGAGCTCAGGAAAAGAGTTGTTGATGCTCATCAGGCTGGAAAAGGTTACAAAACCATCTCTAAAGAGTTTGGACTCCACCAATCCACAGTCAGACAGATTGTGTACAAATGGAGGAAATGCAAGACCATTGTTACCCTCCCCAGGAGTGGTCGACCAACAAAGATTTAAAAGAAAACCGTTATGTTTGGAGAAAGGAAAACCCTGTATTCCAGGCATAAGAACCATTATCCCCCAGGGAAACATGGTGGTGTAGATAATGGTTTGGCCTGTTTTGCGCATCTGGGGCAGGGACGGCTTGCCATATTGAGGGAACAATGAGTTTGATGATATCAGAGAATTTAAAGGAAAATGTCAGGACATCTGTCCATGAACTGAATCTCAAGAGAAGGGTTTTTTTGGGTTCCTGCAGTAAGACAACGACCCTCCTAAGCACACAAGACGGTATACCAAAGAATGGTTACAGAAGAATACAGTTCATGTTTGGAATGGCCAAGCCAAGTCATGACGTAATCCAATGGAAATGTTGGGGAAGCCCTGAAGCGAGAACGCTAATGTGAGGAAACCACCAACATCCCAGAGCTGAAGCTGTTCGTTGGAGGAATGGGCTAAAATTCCTCCAAGCCGGTGTGCAGGACTGATCAGCAGCTACAGACACGTTTAGCTGCAAGTTTTGCTGCACAGGGGGTCACACCGATACTGAAAGCAAAAGGGTCACATACTTTTTGCCACTCACTAATATGTTAATATGGGATCATTTCCTCAATAAATAACTGACCAAGTATAATATTCGTGTCTCATTTGTGTAACTGGGTTCTCTTTGTCTACTTTTAGGACTTGTGTGAAAATCTGATGATGTTGTAGGTCATATTTATGCAGAAATATAGAAAATTCTAAAGGGTTCACAAACTTTCAAGCACCACTGTACATGGGCTACTATAGTAACCATCTAACAACCACCGGATACACCAAAGCAACCATCAGAAATATCATAGCAACTGCCTAGCAAACCTCCTAACAAACCATAGCAACCACCTAGCAACGCCATAACAACTATGTAGCAAAAGCATAGCAACCTAGCAGCAAAATAGCAACCACCTGGGAAACAACAGAAACCACTTGTGATACCATAGCAACTACTTAGCAACACAAATAGCAACCACCTAGCAACACCATAGCAACCATGGGGGAAATCATAGCAACCACCTGGGACACCATAGCAGTTACATAGCAACCACTTAGCAACCATGTACACATTGCATAGCAACCACGTGGGACACCTTAGCAACTACCTGGGATACCATAGCAACCACATAGAAACACCATAGTAACCACATCGCTAACCATAACAACTGCCGAGCAATGACTTAGGAGCACTATAGGCCCCACCTACCAAACTGATGCTCCTTACTGGCCATGCAGCAAGAGCCTAGCAACTGGAATCCACTTCAGCTGTCCAGCCATTCTGTGTTTCCTTTAGAAAATGCAATTTTCATTATTATTATTATTATTATTATTATTATAGTATTATTACTTTTATATAATCATCAACATTATTATGATGATGATGATGAAGATGGTGGATATTATTATTATTGCGATTCCTAATATTATTATTACTGTTACCATTTTATTAGAAATCTCCTTTGTCCGTACCATGTTCCATTTCCACAAGCGTTTGTTATGGAGATCAGACTGGCAGATCCCTGTTCTTTAAACTCTTTAGACCACACCGGGGTAGGCTAGTGATGAAGGTACTGGGCTATGGACCAGACGGGTCCTTGAGCAAGACCCCTAAGCCACAGCCGCTCTGGGGAAGAGCCGCTGTAGTGCTATAATGCTTGGAACAGCTGACTCACAGATACAGCGTTTCTTACACAGGATCACGTTCCTCAACAAAAAAAAGACGGAGTTTAATCTTTTTGACCTCGTGTGCACATTTGGGTTTTTAGGAGTTTGTGTAAATCTGATTAAGTCTGAGCTCAGGGTTATTCAGGGAGAGAGAACATTCTAATGGGTTCATAAACTTTCAGGCACGGCTGTGAGAAGTGCTTGTGGTAGTGTGCAACATCGGTATGCAGCTGCTGGAACTCCGGAGAGGTGTGTGTGTGTATTTGGGTCAGCGTGCTGAGATCAGTCGTTTCTTTTTTATTAGAGCGGGAAGCGTTATGGTGGCGTGCTGATGCAGCCGCTTCATCCTGAGACGCCGAGCGTTTGAGCTCTCTCCGACTGGAGCTGCGAGAGCTTCTGACAAAGAGCTCTGAGAAAGCTGCAACGCTGCTGACAGTGCTTGTTAGTAAACGGATAAAGAGAAATAAATAAAATAAAATCTGGAGGAGGAAGACGAGGAGCGAAGTTGTTTAAAAGCCCCTCAGGTGATTTCGGGGAGTTGAGTAAGGAGAAAGTTTTACCTCTTGCAGAGCTTCACTCTGTGAGAGCAGATCGTCTCGCAGTCTCTCGGCTCTACGCCTGTGAAACGGGTTCTTCTGACTCTGGATGAGGAAGACCACGTCTCTCAGACCTACACACACACACACACACACACACACACACACACACACACACGGTCAGGGTAACAAAAGCCCAGCCCAGAGCCCCAGACCCCCCCACGACCCCGACCCTTACAGCAGGGTTAAAACATGAAGTCCAGGTTTACTTTTAATGAAACAGAATCAAGGTTAAGGGTTTTTTTGGGCGATCCTTCCTGACATTAATCAGACGCTGGTGCAGCATCACACCGAGGAACATCCGAGACATTTCCCGATGGTCACGCGTCACTGTAACCTTTAAACAAAGCCTCAGCCGGCAAAGAGCACGAATAAAAATACTCGGATTTCTAAAGGCAGCATCACAACGTTCAGCTTCAGAAAAAAGAAAGAAAGAACCTCAGATCCACATCAACATTTATTACGCCTTAATTCAATTATTATTACAAATAAAGATTTACTGAACAGAATCCCAAACGTCTCTGAGGTACTTATAAGGTTTTAGGAGCTGACCTGTGTTTTTGAGTCGGTACTAATCACGGGCACCACTTTATAACAGCTCTTCTTTTCTTTTCTCTAGTTTTCCTTCACCCTTGACTTTCATTTGTTTTTCAATCTGCATTTTATCATTTTTTCTCTTTTTATCCTTCGTTTCCAATAACACAAAGGGATCAAATCTAACGTAGAAATAAAACAAAAATTCTTCAAAAGCTCCCTCAAAACTTCAACATTCCTCTAACATCTCTTTAAAAAAGTTCCTGTTCTTCCTCTAACGTTCCCTCAAAACTTCTCCAACATTTCACCAGAGATCCTTCAAAGCGCCCATGTTCTTTTAGAGTTCCACCACAGCTTCCTCAAGACAGCTCCAACATTCTTTCACAGTCCCTCCAAAGTTCCCTCAAAACCTCTCCAACATTTCACCAGAGTTCATCCAAAGCTCCTCCAACCTTCTTACAGAGTTCCTCTAAAAAATTCCTCCAATTTTCCTTGAGAATTCCTTTAAGGTTCATCTAAATCTCCAAAATGTAACTACAGTTCCCCCCAAAAAGTTGTAAAGAAGCAATTCTAAAATTAATCTACAGATACAGTTACAAAACTTCATCAAAACGTCATTCACATATCCCCTCAAGCTCCCTCAAAGCTTCTCCAAAAATTCCACCAGTCAAGTCAAGTCAAGTCAGATTCATTTATATAGCGGTTTTTACAATGGAGCATTGTCTCAAAGCAACTTTACAAGTTTAGATTATCTCCTAATATCTACGTTGAATCCCAAATTGAGCAAGCCTAGGGGTGACAGTGGCAAGGAAAAGCTCCCTGAGTGTTATGAGGAAGAAACCTTGGGAGGACCAAGACTCAAAAAGGGACCCAACCTCCTTGGGCGGCGTAGATGATAAATCTAAGAACGAAACTAAAGTCATGGAGTCAAAGTTCGAATAAAATGTGAAGTATGCACATCGACATTAAGTGGCCCGGGTATGGTGGGGCTGGAGCTGATGACGGAAGCAGCTTGAGCGAAGCTGCAGCAGATGAACATCATGTGTGGGGCTGGAACTGCCGGAACACAGCTCGGAGAGAAAACAGAAAATGTAATTAGTTATTGATTAAGAGCACAGTGTCTATTAACAATCACTGATGCCATGTGTAGCATGAGACCCCGGCAGCATTAGCTATAGCAGCATAGGCTAGAAAGAGGAGAGGAGAACTGGTAGGGAAACACAGCCAAGAGGGGATCACATGAGACATTGGAACCCACGGGAGGGCAGAGAGAAGGCAGCAAACCCAACGTCTGGATCACCATAGACTCTTTGACTATGAACCCCCAAGCTCTGACCCTTATTCTAAAGGCAACGGATGGAACGAGTCAAAGATCAACGAGAGACCGAAGCCCAGTCCAGCCGACAGCCCCACGTGACACTCCCGGCTAACGGACAAGGCAGGCAGGCAGACATGACTCCAGACTCCGGCCCCAGTGACCCAAGCCATGCATCCTGGTCTAAATCTAGTCAAAAACCTTCGCAAATAGGTATGTCTTTAGCCTAGACTTAAAACTTTGGAGAGAGTCTGAATCTCGAACAAAAGTGGGAAGTTTATTCCATAGTTGGGGGGCCATGTATGAGAAAGCCTTTCCCCCGGCTGTGACTTTTTTAATTCTAGGAACTAAAAGAAGTCCTGTATCCTGCGAACGAAGTAGACGATTTGGATTGTAAAACTCTAAGAGGTCACTCAGATAATGTGGGGCCAGACCATGTAGAGCTTTATAAGTTATAAGAAGTATTTTGTAATCAATGCGGAATTTGACTGGTAACCAGTGCAGTGATGATAGAACAGGAGTGATATGATCAAATTTTCTAGTTCGAGTTCGCACTCGGGGTGCTGCATTCTGAACTAACTGAAGCTTATTCATAGATTTACTAGAGCATCCAGTAAGTAAGGCTTTACAATAATCCAACCTTGAGGTTATAAACGCATGAAAAAGTTTTTCATTAAAAGAGAGGATATTTCTAAGTTTAGCGATATTACGTAATTAAAAGAAAGCAATTCGAGTGATGCTGCTAATGTGTGCATCAAAGGTGAGATCTGAATCAAATGTGACTCCTAAGTTTTTTACAGACGGACTGGGCAATAGTGGACAGCCATCTAGATTTAGGATAGATGTAACCAACCTGTCTCTCACAGCCTTGGGTCCCACTAATAGAACCTCAGAGTTTCCTTTACACAGTCCTCAATTTTGTTGATTGTAATGCTATCATTAGGTTTGGCTGATATGTACAGTTGTGTATCATCTGCATAGCAGTGGAAACTAATGCCATGTTTACGAATAACTGAGCCTAGTGGCAGCATGTACAGAGAGAATAAAAGCGGGCCAAGCCCTGACCTCTGAGGCACACCATACTTCACTTTTGAGAGCTTAGATCTTAGATTATTTATATGAACAAACTGGTACCGGTCAATTAAGTAGGATTTAAACCAAGAAAGTGCTGATCCCATAATAACTACAGTATTTTCTAGTCTGTTTAGTAAAACATCATGATCTATAGTGTCAAATGCTGCACTTAAATGTAACAGAACAAGAAAAGAAACACATCCCTTATCTGAGGACATTAACAAGTCATTTAGTGCCCTAATTAATGCTGTTCAGTACTATGATGGGGCCTGAAGCCAGGACTGAAAATGTTTCCTAAATATCATTCCATTTGGAGGTAACTGCGAGCTGCTGATAGACGGCTTTTTCTAAGATTTTGGACAGAAACGGTAGATTTGAAATTGGTCTATAATTAGATATCACACAAGGGTCAAGATTGGCTTTTTTAATCAGTGGTTTGATAACGGCAGACTTAAAGGATTCGGGCACATAACCTAAGGTAAGGGATGAATTTAAAATAACTAACACTGGCTCTATAACACTAGGTATTACTTGTTTGAGTAAACGTGTAGGAATTGGATCTAATAAACACGTTGATGACTTAGACGAGCTGATCAGTGCGGATAGTTCAGTATTAGTAATTGGGGTAAAAGATTCTAGTCTTGATTTACAGCTCATACAGAAGTCCTCCACAGCTCCCTCAAAACATTCCACCAGAGTTCTTCGAAAGCTCCTACACAGCTCTACTCAAAACATCTCTAAAGTTCTTTCAGAGTTCCTCCAATGCTGATTTAAGGTCCTTCCCCATCGATCCAAAACTCTTAAAATGTTCTTGTAGCATTCCTCCAAAAGCTACTCTTAAGTTTTACAGATACTCCAAGGTTTCTCTATAGTTCCTCCAACTGTTCTTCAAAAGCCCCCCAATGCTCCTCTAGAATTCCTTTATAAGTTCATCTAGAAGTTTTAGGTTTCACCAGTGTTCCTAGCAAATTTATGCAAAGGTTCTCCAAAGTTTCATCTTCCTCCAGTGTTCCTTTAGTGTTCCTCTAGATTCATTTAAGGTACCTCACCATCCTGCCAATGGTCCAGGAACATTCCTCCTAAGCTTCTCAAATATTTTATAATTCCTCCAAGTCTAAATCTCTAAATCTAAATCTCCTCCAAAATTCACCAACACTTCCTCCAAAGTTCCTCCGATGTTCCCCTGAAGCTATTCTACAAGTAATCTACACTTAAAGTCATTAAAAGTCATTTAGATCTTATCCAAAGTTCCTTCAGTCTCCTCAAGCTCCCTCAAAGTTCCTTCAGCATTCTTTTCCAGATCCTGTAAAGCACATTTAATGTTCTTTTAGAACTCCTAGGGCCCATAAGGTCCTTCCCCATCCCTCTAATGTTCCTCCAACACTCCTCCAAAGCTCCTCTAATATTCTAAAGTTCCTCCAAGGTTTTAAGCTTCTCTAAAGTTCTTGCAAACTGTTCTTCAAAGGTCTTGCAATCTTCCTTTGGAATTCCTTAGTTAAAGTTTCCCATAACTTCTAACTTCATCTAAAAGTCATTTACATCTCCAAAAGTTCCTTCAAAGTCTCCTCAAGCTCCCTCAAAACGTCTCAAAGCTTTCCCAAAGCTCCTCTAGTATTCGATGGTTCCTCCAAGGTTTTAAGCCTTTCAAATGTTCCTGCAAATTTGCTCCAACTGTTCTTCAAAGATCTTCGAACCTTCCTTTAGAACTCCTTCTAATCTAAATCTCCTCCAAAACTGACATACAGTTCATCCAAAATCTCCTCCATTGTTCCCCCAAAGCCATTTACTCCAAGATGCTCCAAGTTTTCTCTAAAGTTCCTCCAACTGTTGTTCAAAGGTCTTCCAACATTACTTTACCTGTTCTAAATTATCATTTACAGTTCCCCATAACTTCATCTAAAGGTCATTTAGATCTCCTTGAAGGTTCCTTCACAGTCCCTACGAATCCCCAGTGGTTCCAGACTTACTCCACACTTTTCCCATTAAACGCCTCCTCCCTCAGAAACCTGTGGCTCTGTGATTGAATCTTGTACAGGAGCGGGTCGTAAAACGAGAAGGTAATTAAGCGCGAGTTTAATTACGCGTCCTTACTAATGGCTATCGATTCGTTACGGAGAGGAGTAAGATTCGCTGTGCCTTTACTAAAAGTCTTCATCACTCCTGCTAATCAGCTCCCTTCATTCTGAACATCTACAGCAAGAAGAAGGTGAGGCGAGAGAGAGAGAGAGAGAGTGAGATCGAAATCGATAAAGCTGTTGAATTATGGAGCAACATGAGCCCGAGGCTCGGCTATCCAATCACACGGCTGGACTGAGCCGAGACAGAGAGAGAGAGAGAGAGAGAGAAACACACACACACACACACACACACACACACACACACACACACACGGGTCACAAGCTCACCCAATAGGACCCATGATTTATTAATCCGATTACCATCTCCATCTGGGGTGTGTCCAAACTACCTATAAACCCAGGATTAAGGTGTTTCTCCTGCGAATCAGGACACAGGTCGGGTAATTATCACACTTCTAATGAATGTACCTGGGGAGGTGGGAAACCCTGGGGTCCGGACCTTCCTGTGGACCTTAAAAACTCGCTAGGGACCAGGTGATTTTAACGTTTTGGCTCAACCAGATGCAGAACGCTCCCTCTTTTCTGACGTCCCTCTCTCTCTCTGCAGTGTCCCTGGGTGTCTCTCGCCCGCTCTCCCTCTGTATTCTGTAGATGAAGGCCCGAAGCTGTTCGCTCTCAGATAGATGGATTGCTCTGAACGAGGCACAGGAGAATTGAGCTCCAGTCATGTGTGATGCTCTCTCCATATCAAACGTCTCCTCTTTCTCCTCTCCACAGCCCCTCCCTCAGATTTTGATCTACTCCCGGGGCCACCGTACTGCGTTTACAAATGGCACAGATAAAACTCTGCGTTATTCAAAGACCGACGTCACAGGTCCGAGGTTAACCTGGAGATTTCTCTTCTGTAGGGAAAAAGGATGCAGCCTTCTGATCGCGTCTCGACTACGCAAGCTACTAAACAACAACAAAGAAGCTTAGAAATAGTAACGGTACGACACTAACAAATAAGAGAAATCTGATCGTGTCTCTAAACATAACCTACAGCTTACTCTGCGTTACTTATTATTATGTTTATAGTAGCATTGTTCTTTCAGTTTTAAAATAGAAAGGTATCATATAAACACCAACTTTAAAATGTAAAAATAAGTGTTTCTGTTAATATAAATAATAGAGCACAAATGTATTTAGTTTTAAATATGCATTTGCTATAAAATAAATTATTCTAATATATAACATATAGAACTACAGAGGTCTTTGCTTTTGTAAACACTAAAATTCAAATTATAAAAAGAATTAATAAGTGCAGAAGTTAACACAACACATAAATAATTAATAGTTAATAATTAATAGATAACACACACACACACACACACACACACACACATATATATATATAAGAAATATAAATAATAATATAAAAATACATAATCTATTTTATTAAACATTAACAGAAATAATGCTTATAATAAATATACAAAATGTAAATAATGCATATATAACCTAGTAATAAAATATAAAAAAATACATATATATGTATATTAACATAACTAAACTAATAAATATAAATAGATATAGGACCTAAAATAATAAATATAAATAATACTTAAATAATATAATTTAATAAATATACATAACATAATACAAATATAAAATATTATTTATAAATAAAATAAAAAAGAAAATATACCCCAATAATAATATAGTTAGTAGATGTAAAATATGTATATTAATATAACTTGCATAATAAATATAAGACATGAATAATAGATATTAATAATACAAATAATACATTTTAACAAATAAGACTAATAAATGTATAAGAATACAAATAAAATAAACAATACATCATGTATATTCTAATATAATAAACAAACATCTCAAATTATATAAATATATATATATAAATATTATAACACAAAAATACATATATAATAGAATATAATAAAAATAAATGATATATTATAATAATAAGGCAGATACTATGTATGATATTTCCGTTATGTGTACGTTCTAACTTCATTTTATTTACACTAACTACAGGCATCTAATTAGTTAGGCAGGTGTTGGTGCTAGTCCTGCTTCAATAACAGGTACGTAATAACAAACACCAGAAGGATCTCCTGAGCCTTTCCTAAAATTCTTAAGCCTTTGGTGCAAATGTGTTATTTGATTCTATATTTAGCCTGGAGATGCTGAAATCAGAGCAATTATGTTTCCTGCAGAGGGAGTGACATTTATCCCCCGTCTCCCCAAAAAGCGCTCCCTCTGTTCACTGCTATCGCCGTGGCGACGCCGGCGTCCGTCTCCAGTCTAATGCTCGCCTTGTTTTAACACTAATTGCAGCTGCGGCGCCCAGCGGCTTCGGATGCACGAGAGGCGCAATCAAGCAGAGAGCGGCTGAAAAGGTTTCTGGGTACATCACGGATGCGTGCGTGTGTGTGTGCGCGCGTGTGTGTGTGTGCGCGTGTGTGTGTGTGCGCGTGTGTGTGCATTCGGAGAGCACAAAGTCATGCTGACAGGCCTCTCTCAGGCTTCCAGCAGCTTCATCGTCTCTGGGTTCAGTCAGAGAATAATGACGCTGCGCTGAGAGGAAGAAGATGGATATCTGCAATATCACTCACAGCATCACAACAAAGCCAAAACGCGCCGCTCCGGCCTTTCATCTCAGCCACATCAAAGAACAAACACCAAACGACCAACGAACGCCCTAATCAATCACAACACCACGTTCATTCTGCACAGAAACACTAATGCAGTACTCAAACCAGCCACTAGGGACACCGCGAGCTTCGTTTAGAGTAAGGTCACTGGTAATGATTTCCTGAGGGAGGGGAGGCTAATCATGGGATCTCTCCCCGAGTCCAATGTTGGTGACGCATCGCACTGACGTCCTCTGACCCCTAACTGGATTTTACGCGGGTGTGGGAGCGAGCGACTGACGATCCTAACATGGCGTGTTTGGATTCTGAACCCCCTCGTGTGCGTTACTAATGAACCGCAGCTGCTCGCGTTAAGCTCCAATTTACGAAAATCCCAAATAAACAGCGCTAATTAGCTCCAGCAGCTGACAAAGTCGTTAGTGAGCACGTCGAGCCGTTTAGTTAAGATCACCAAGCAATTAAGGGACGACACAAACAGGGAAAGAACACGCAAAACACATCACATAAATGAGACCCCGGGACTCGAACCCACATGAAGGATGGTGGTGGGGTGGACCGCTGACCCACCAGAGTGCCTCTGTTTTGCTCCAAAACATTGGCATGTTTCACTTCAGAAGCACTACAAAAAAAACCTAAAAAAAACCTAAAAAACTAAAAAAAAAAAAAAACAACAGTCAGCTTCAAACCTCCCACCAAACATCTTACAACAAATCTCAAAAACCACCCATTTATCCACAAACCCAACAATCCATCTCACTCTCTCCATCCAGCCATCCAACAAGCTATCAAAACAACTCTGTCTCTTCATTCATTCTTCCTCCAATTACAGCTCCAAACTTCAGACCATCTCACAACCGTTCCTTCTAAACACCTATAATCCACATCAAACGACCCAAAAATCAAGCAACATCTCTCTCCAACCATCCATCCAACAAACCGTCCAACTGTTCATCCATCCATCTCTTCATTTATCCAAATACAGCTCCAAATCTTATGTTTCCAAAAAAACACCCATCAACCAAAGACCATCCAAACACAAAACATCCATCCAACAACCCATACATCTATCTCTCTTCATTCGTCCATCCTCTAAACAAACAGCTCCAAACATCTTACAACCGTTCCCACAACCCACCTATCATGGATCCATCCAAAAGCCAGAAGGCAAACCATTGCCCTCTCCCACCCACCATCCATCCATCCAACAAACCACCAATCTGTCAAAAAGTAAACATCTATACTTCAATCACTTCAGTCATCCACCCTCCAACCAACCATCTAACAGATGTTCCCAAAAACCATCTATCATGCACCCATCCAAAAACCGAACCATCAAACCATTGCCCTCTCTCCCACCATCCATCCAACAGACCACCAATCCATCAAAACTGTCCATACTTCCAATCCATAAATCCAACTAACTGTCTAACTATCCGTCTCTTCATCCATCCTCCAGCCAAACGGCTCCAAACATCTCACCAACCATCTTACAGCTGTTCCCATCTATCATCCACATCCAACAACTCAAAAATCAAGCCATCTCTCTCCCTCCCTCCAAGAAACCATCAATCCCTTAAAACTAACCCCTCACACTTTCATGTTTTCAATCGTCCATCTTCCAACCAAACCATTCCTTTCATCCAACAAGCCATCAATCCAACTACCTGACCAACTATCTTTCTCTTCATTCATCCGTTCTCCAACCAACAGCTCCAAACCTCCCATCAAAAAATCTTACAAATGATCCCACAAACAAACCATCTATCATTCACCCAACCAAAAACCCAGCAATCAAACCATTGCCCTCTCCCAACATCCATCCATCCATCCATCCATCCATCCATCCATCTGTAGCAGAATATGACTACACCTTTAAATTGATTAACAAACAGACAGAGCACCACCTGATCCTTTTGTGACAGGTGGATCAGTAATTTCATTTGATTCATATAAGCAGTTTAAAATCAGACTCAGTCTTAGGATCATGAGGCCTACTGGTCATCCAATTAATCTGTGTTGAATAATAAAGTCACTCCCACACAAAGTGTAATTAAAAAGTATGAAAAATTAATACATTTTTCATACTTTATTACATTTTGTGTGCAAGAAACCATAAAATTACAGCAAGAGCTTAACAAAGTAATGAAATTATGACCTCAATATCTACAGAAATCTTTGTGGATATGACCATCTAACCTCAGAAGATGCCTTTAGTACTGCTCTATAGACGCTACACAGAGGGCCGGAAGCTGGGCTCGCTTCTTCTCCTGGTGAGCAGCAAGTCTTCAGGATCGGCAGGACTTCCACTCTTCAGGCTCACCAGAGGTTTCCAGGTTCTAGACGAAATCACGTTCTCTTTAGATTGAAAAAGCTAACACTCTTTCTACACTGCAGCGTAACTGCGGATAGAACTTGGGTAAGACGAACGAATAAACATAAGAAAGTTACAGTGGGTCTGGAGGCTTAACTTGGAGCTCAGTGAGATTCCAGACCTTCCAGACCTTTTGCTTTCTCTTGAACTGCAACTTCTTCGGAACTGAACTCTTGTTCCTTACTTTGCTGAACTCCTGAACTGCTCCTGGTCTCATCCATCCTCCAACCAAACAGCTCCAACTATTTTACAGACACTCCCAAAAACCATCAACCCACCCACACAGCCCAACAGCTGAGCCATTTACATGCTTTCTTCATCCACAGGGTTCTCTCACGTCCTGCAAGGTTCTGCACTGTTCCACGGGCAGCAAACGTCTGGATAACATTTGGAACTGCTGAGCTTTTTGGAGAGGATCCTGGGCTCTTGTGTGTGGTGATCAGACAGATCTCTCCTGTTTGCCGTTGAGATCGAGGAAGAGGGAATAAAAACGACCTTCTGAAGCATCAAAGCCACCACTCATACGAGAGTGAAATTAAATCATGTGATCGCCTGCCCTCCCGCTGCTTTAGGTAATACTCCAAACAGGCTGGATTTCTAAAAATCCCCATTATGTTCTCATCCCATCTTAGCGTTACGGGCCGAGCTTCAACATCTAAATCAAACAGAATGGGTGACAAGCAACACTCCTGCGTGAGATCCTACGCAGCGGAAAATCATTAGAAATCGCCGTGCTCTTTCATCTAGGACGGGGCTGCAGTCACGAATCCACAGACTGCACCTTTAAACAGTCGCTGTGCTGCTTAATTGGACTGGATGTCAGAAGAACTCTATTCTCTTCGCTCAGACAGAATGAGACGAGAGGAAACCTCACCCAGCCTAGAGCGCTGAGCAGACTCACATACCATCTGCAGGCAGAGCTTTGTTAAGATTTAAATACGCACTACATATATATATTACACACTGAAAACGTCAGTCAGGCTTAGACGGAGAAAAACAAAGCAGAGAAGCCACAAAGCCACAAGAGGGCATAAAAGTGCTTCCTCTAGATTTATGGCGCTGCCCTATCAAAAAGCTCTCAGAGGCCACTTTTGGGTAGTGTAGCTCCTGGTACGAGGAAGACGTTTCATCTGGCTGGCAGACTTTGAGAGGGGGGCATCACTAGGCTGAGAGAAGCAGGAGGGTGGTTTTGATAAATTCCCTCCATCTGGGCCGTTCTGACCCAGCTGTTCAAAAAGAAGGAAAGAAAGAAAGAAAGAAAAAGGCAAAAGAAAATATTAAGACAGAATGATCAAACAAAAGAAACAAAGAAAAAACTAAAAAAAAAAAAAGTGAGAGTGAAAGAAAGAAAAAGAAAATAACGGAAAAAATAACGAAAGACAGAAAGAACAATAGATGAGAAAAACAAAGAAAGAATGAATGAAAGGCTAAAGAATACTGAGAAAAAACATGAACAAAACAAAGGATGAAAGAGAAATAAAAAGGTCAAAGACAAAAAGAACAACACTAGATAAGAAAGAAAGAACAAAAGAATAAAAGGAAGGCTAAAAAAACAACAATAGTAGGCTGTTCTGAGCTAGCTGTTAGGGGGTGTTGGGAGCGGTGGTTTTATGGGGGCACCCACAGCCTGTGACCAGGCTCCGGACAGACAGACCCCCAGTAGAGGGGATCGTTTGACCCAGCAGCCCTAGGGTTTGGATAGCCGTCCCCTCACAGATATAAATATCATCATTACATTCATACAGATAAACAAACATTCACTCATCTCCCCCTTCGTACGGCTTTTTTTCTGGTAACCTCTTTCACCCTGCAGCTCCCGACTGGAGGGGAAACATCCATGAGCACAAATTCGATTTCGATCCACTTGGATGACCTTCTGTCAAAGGATAACCGGCAGTTCCTTTGTCTGCCGTCATCAGCGCTCGGCATTAATTACAGCCGGTTCCTTCATTAAAGCACCACCTCCAGCAACGGAGACCACCCCTAAGCAGTACGGACCCGCAAAGATTCGGCATTTAACTCAACATCCTGCTAGAGTCCGGGCACAGCAGCACCGGGGCACCCCAGGCACCGGTCCTGTATTATGGGGTAACTATTCTCCACTAAAAAACAGATTTGATTAAAAACTCCGAGCACGGAGACATATAAAACTTTATGACATGAACAGCTTCTGGCATTTTCATCTACGCAGCAAAACGTTAGTCCGTGAATTTTTATCAACTTCTTTTTCTATTCGGGAAACGGTCGCTGAACATTTTCATCTTCCCCCCTCCGCGCGGTCGAGGGAGTTTGATGGATTTCTCGGCGAAATCAATCGCGTATTCATGCGACTTTCTAATTGCTTCCCACACGGGTCTCGATCGGACCCAATCGCAGCGGCTCGAAGATGAAAAGGTCAGCGTCATAAATATCAGTGGATCTCACCGAGCGGACCGGGGGGGGGGGGGGGGGGGGGGGGGGGCGAACACACGGGCGAAGAGAGACGCCTGAACCAGCCCAGCTGAATTCCTTACCTTTACACGGGGACAAAAGTATTGGGACGCCTCCGCAGCACTGTAGCGGAACCATCTGGCGCCCCGTCCCGTGTAGCCTGTGTGTCTACTGAACATGCTGACAGAAGCAGTTATGGTACTTACGGAGTGGACGTTCAGGACGAGGCATCTCAGCATCCTGGACCTGAGACAGGAGACACAAAGGATAATCAATCAGAGAAAAAAATCCCACCAGCAGCCATGGTACTGCAACCATACGCTGCCATCAGGCCATCAGAACACCACTGCTTCATTAAATGTTTCACAAGATCTGCATCAGTGCTGATACGATTCAGAGTATCGGATCGGTACAGCTCTGCCACTTTTACTATTCTCAGTCCTGTTACATTATATTATTATTATTATTATTATTATTATTATTATTATTATTTATAGCATTTCACATCAAAGGACATTAATTTCCAAACATAATTCAAAATTATGTTTTATAGACTTCAAATATGTTAACATGACTGACAATAACAATAATAGCATTAATAATAACTATAATAATAACAACAGCAGCAGCAGCACTTGAAAATGTTTTGTATTATGCTTGTATTTAATTTATTGTATTTATTGACTTATTTAGTCTTTATTTACTTAAATACAAACTTAATTTGTCCTAGATTTAATCAAGATCAAGATTATAATTATTATTATTAACAACAATAATAAAACTGTTCTTAATAAAAATGTTTACTAATAAAAACTATTTATGTTATTTAAAAAAAAAATGATAGTAATATTATTAAAAATAACAAATAATAACAACAACAATAATAATAAAAAATAGTCATAATCTGTCTTAGATTTAAAGCACCAAAATAAGCCAGGATTAATCTTGTTGTCAATAACAATCTATTTTTTTTATTATACTTTTCAAGTCTGACTCATAGCAGCACAGAAAAAAAGTATCAACAATAAAAATAACTACAATAACTAAATGCAAATAAATTCAATAAATCTAATGAATCCAACAGCACAAAACAATAATGAAATCAAAGACCGTTTAAGGCCAAATCTTTCCCTAATATAATTAATTTAATTATATAAATAAATAAATGACTAAATTAAACCCCTCTGAGGCATGTGTTAGATGTAAAAGTCAGGATTAAAATAACTGAACGAGGATTAATGGATGGAATAGCGAGGGTTCGATTGATGATCTGTAGGATTAGACAGGAAACAGTCCTTATATGGAAGCATTTGGTCTTAGAGTCCAGGTGATTAACGATTAGAGATGATTCATCCGAGACTGATTTAATGAGTCACCACGCTGGGTTACAGTCGAGTGTGTGTGTGTGTGTGTGTGTGTGTGTGTGTGTGTGGATGATGGAGGAAACCCCAGGAGCCTTGCTTGCACCCCTGAGCCTAATTACAGTGATAGGTGATGAATCCCATTAGGGTCCGTCTGGCCCTGAATACATTTCGATCAAGAGGGGGTCGACCCCGAGCTCAGACCGGTGCCGGGCAGGAGGGGAGTCGGGGCTCGTTCCTTACCCGTTCAAACACACCTGGGATGAGGTCATTCTGTTGCCACGACAACCCACCCCGACTTGTATTTGTGGTCCCGGGGGACGTGCAGAGTGAAGGTGAACCAGTGCGTGAAAAAATGCTCATAACTCAGGTAACAGCGGTCTAGCGGTGCCACCGTGGGGTCCGATTTCATACTACAACCCCCTCCAATAAAAGCAGGACAAACATCATGACGTAGAAAGAGACACAATGTCCCAATACTTTAGGCCACATGCAGGTTTGTGTCTTAATACTTTTGGCCACGTGCCGATTTGTGTCCCAATACTTTTACTCACATGCCAAATAAGAAACACAAACCCTTTTACTTTCCAGCACTGGACAGATTCACCTCACACCCCATTATCGTCTGAATCTTTACCGAGCGGATAAGAAAGCATTCTGATTTTATTCAAAAAGCTTCCTGCTCATTCAGATCGGGCTGCATCTTAATGTGAGTGCACCCAGAACCCGCTGAATCGAGACCATAAAGCCGGACGGGAAACAGTGGGTAGTTGCTTACGGCTGCTGTTTTCGGGCTTACCGAGCCGAGCGTAACGAGCGCTGCAGAGTTTATGAGGTCGTTTGTGCAGTATCTTTTTATTACAACAGATAATAACGTGGTGTTTTAACGCTAACGATCAGCGTGCGGAGCAGGACGGGGTTTAAAAAACAAAGAACAGAAATGTCTTCTCATGAAATAATCAGTTATGGATCTCTGATGAATCAGCTCGGTTTATGTTAGTAATAAGTGATTATTTGCGAATAAAAATATTCACTACACAGACAAAAGTATTGGGACACGCACATATTAGACCTACAGGAGCTTTCATGGCGTTCCATTCTAAATCTATAGGCATTGATGATTAGTTAAAGTTACTGTGTATTCCTGTGCTATCTGACTTTCAGTGTACTTTTTGTGCCACTTCCTTTACAAGTGGTTCCTTATTACTCTCCCTTTTGAAAACCACAGCACTTCCATAAAACTAACAACAAACTTCTGTTAGTCCCCAGTTCCTCCTCGTTTGGTTTTTGTTTCTCATTGTACTCTTCATCATTTCTTACATTATTTCTTTCTTTCTCAGTATTCTCCTAGCCTTTATTTCTTTCTTCACTTTGCCACTTTGTCTTGTTGAATTCCTCCTCGTCCTGAAAGCCTCCTCGTTTCCCTTGTTAATTGTTAATGTAGAGGCAGATGATGGTTTTTTGTGGGTAAACAGTTCTCCTGACAGAAGCTGATATGATGTGAGTCGCTATGATCAGTTTCGACTGAGGAATTATAAGTTTTATGATGGATTTCAAACAGCAAATCTCAAAATCTCAAAACAAACACAGAAACACAAACAGAGCTAAAGATTTCTTTTATAGTCTTATTAAATAGTTATGAGGACGTACCTCCCTTAAGTCAGGAGGGCTGGAACTGAATTGATCGGCAGAGAGGGCTCTAAGCATTCCCTCTAAACACATCAGTGCAGGAGTAATCAATATCCTGATGGAATTATGGACGCACTTCATTGGCATCAGTAATGAAAAAGCAGCGGCGTCTGATGTAACGACTTCAGATCGACATTCAGCATCATTAATAAACATGAAGCGAAGCTCAGAGCAGAGCCGAGGAGCCGAGAGGAAAATAGGCCCTCAGTAACAAACTTAAACACAACAAGAGAGAGTTTCTGGTCCGGGCTTCTTTTTTAGCACAGTAAGGTTTTAAGTGGTATCTGTGAATGTAACTCTGTATTGTAGAGCTTGGTAAAGGTTTGATACAGGAATCCCTTGTCCATGTGGTTCTATCAGCTGTTGACGAATGATGGTTCTTGATGCAGTGCCTCCAGATTCTGAATGGTTTAACGATATTACGCTCTGTAGAGACAGAAATATACAAATCCCTTCCGGTCTGTCTTTGAGGAACATTGTTGTTAAACATCTGGTGATAAACTGGAGATCCTCTGATCAGCTTCACTCCTCAAAGGCTTAGGCTTTTCTGGATGCTGCTTTTGGACCAAATCAGGATTATAATCACCCGTTTGAAATCACATCATTATTATTTCGTTTTGCAGGCCTGAAATGCAGGAATGGATGGAAGGAGGTTTATTAACAGAGAAAGCATTAAATATTTTGGGTTCATTCTGTCTACAATTAAACACTGCAGTTTTTTAAAATCTGTATTTTCCATACCATCCCAATTTTTTGAGGTTTTAATAAAAAGATACAACTGGTTCATTTTTCTTTCTTTCTTTCTCTCTTTCAGCTTTAATGTTGGCATGCTGGTCCAGGCTCTTCCTTTTCTTTTAAACATCTTCTGAAGGACTTTAGACTTTCCTTCTTTCTCAGTATTCTCTTTAGCGTCTTTCTTCCTTTCCTTCTTTCTTTCTCTCTCAGTATTCTCTTTTTGGACAGTATTCTCTCTCGGTATGGACTTTACGTTACACAGAGCCGGGCTGTATGATAGGCTGTATCATACATGGGAAGCATGGTGGTGGCGGCATCATATGGGAGATGTTTTTCAGGTCAGGATTGAAGGGAAAGGGGAAGATGCCAAGGATTCCCAAATGCTGCCCTTTACTAGAGAGCTGATGCCCTGAAGTGCAGGACGTGGATGCCCTCGTGGCCTAAAGAAGGAAGCCATCCTTGAAGAAAAACAGGACGGATTCAGTTCTCTTGCTGGCTCCGGTGCCATCCTGATTTACGGCTGTAGGCGCCGAGTTGGCAGGAGTGGGGTGATGGAGACGTCGGAAGCGCTGGCAATTTCCCTAAAGTACATTTACAGCGACGGCACACGAAGCAGCCGAGCCCCGCAGAAGAGGCGAGGCATTTTCGGAGCGGCGGAACGCAGCCACTTTCTCGGTAATAGAAATGTCAGGTCGTATAACTGGCCTGTAAATTACCCACCGGGGCAAGACGGGGTGGGCATACAGACTTCCTGTGCCAATTCTCAACCGGTTTCTCATTCCTCTGCACCTCCCTCAGCTGAGCCTCACATCCATTACATCCATTTCCAAAAATAAAAGACCGGCTCCATCCAGACGTCACGTTAGGTAAAAGAGACGTTTTGGCGCTCCCCCGCAGAACCGTGCGCCGCCCGCATATGCAATATGAAAGCACCCCTCTGGTTTAACATTCTCCAGCACTGCAGAAACAAAGCCAAGGTCGGCTCAGTGAGACCGGCCTGCACCGGCGGCACCGCTGGCACGGCTGGCACGGCTGGCCCGTCAGCTGCTGTTAGCTTTTGTCCGTGATGTTGAGCTCTCTCAGTCGCCCACGTGCAGAGTTATGGAGGGACGACCTGACAGCTGAGGTCATGCAAGATTGAGGAGCCGGAGATGAACACGCTGAGTGCCGCATCACTCCTGAGGTGTGTGTGTGTGTGTGTGTGAGTGTGAGAGAGTGTGAGAGTCTGGAGCTGCAGGGGAACGATCAGGCCTCCATAGGATGATGTTAATGCTCCAGCTGCAGGCATTTACCTTTTTGTAATTTCTGTACGAATAAAAATATAAAACTATATCCTAAACCATTTCCTTTCTTTCTTTCTATCGTTCTAATTAGAATCACTAATATAGGAATGTACATGATAAGGCTGATGCTGTGCTTTGGTTCTAACACCGGGATCTCCCTCTGATGTGCTTCTGTCGGTAGAACAGTGGATCTTACCAACAGCCTGCCTTAGAAATCAGACCCACTTTATTTACTGAATGGAGATAAACTTTCTTTTTAATAAATTAAAGCTGATCAATCGATATATTTGGGTTTCTTATCTGTATAATAAAGAGTGATTGGTAATCTCTGTTCCTCTGTTAGGACCGGAGCCCGTCTGGTCTGAGAGGTCAGAGGAGCTTCCAGTGCAGCAGCAGAAGCTTTAAAATGCTCTGTTGCTCGGCTCGGGTCAAACCAGCGTTAGCTCCTTATATCGGAATAACGCAGCTGGAACTGGAGTGCTATTCAAAGAAGCCGAGACCAAGCAGCCGGCGGGGTTCAGGCCTGATCACCACTGCAGCGCCAGCCAGGGAGGAAAGAGAAAGCAGAGCCACCAACGGCTCAAGCACTGCCCACTAGCACTGCCCACTAGCCTGAAGCGAGCTCACCGCCCGGCACGGGGGCCCCTGAAAAAAAGCCTCCATTTGGTTGTTCCGTTCCTTCTTTCTCTTTATTCTTTCTCTGTCTGGCTGTCTCTTCCTTTCTTCCTTTCCTTCTTCATTTCTCAGTATTCTCTTTAGCCTTTCTTTCTTTCTTTCTTTCTAGAGCGACATCCAGAAAGAAAAGATGAAGCAGAGCTCTACAAACGGCTCAGTTACTGCTCATGAACCTGAACCAAACTCAGCACGGCTCGATGGAGCCTGAAAGGAAAGCCTGCAAGAGGAGGAAAATATTTAGATTAAACCCAATTAAAACTCGGCTCGTTTAATTTAACGTCACGTTCGATATAAATGCTGAATTCCACCATGGATTTTTCGGCGCTCGCTCTCCGTCAATCAGCGATTATTAAAGCGATAAAAAGCTGATCTGAAACCGGGAGCAGGATCGCTGAGCGAGCAAAATGAGAATCCTGCAGCAACGCAACAAATATTTCACCCCGAGAGAGAAACTCCAGCCGTACGAGCAGCTTCATTAAACCCATCAGTCACACAATCATTAACGCACCGGCGAGAGGTGAGCTAATAATGTGGACGGCACACACACACACACACACACACACACACACACACACACACACACACACACACACACCATAAATTATTAAAAGAGTCTGCGATCTATTCTCCAACACAGCAAAACAAAACAAATAAATGTACGAGCCACCTTAAGAGAGAAAGAACAACAAATGTCACACTAAACACATTTTGCACTGAAATCGCTGACCTGGCATCCCGGCCTGTTTTAACGCCCACACGGTTTGGGCATGCCACTCTGCACTTCCCCTGACCGACACACCAATAAAGCAATAACAGCCCACAGGGGGCGAGGGCACGGAATTTGTTTATTTGGCAGCACAGAAACACAGAGCTCTATGGAGCTACAAGCCCCTCAAAAGGAAGTGCTCCAAGAGCAGAGTGGAAGTCAGATCGCCCCACAGGACCACACACAGCCACAGCAGCACAGAATCACACAGACACACACACAGTGTTCGAAAGACAAGCTATTGTGTGACCTTCTACCTGAACAAGGGTCTGATCTCCAGACACACGATCATCATCACTACTAGAGGGACTCATGGAGGACCTGCACTGCAGTTTGGTTTATCATCATCATCATCATCAACAATAACAAAACATATAATTATTATTATTTATTATTATTATTTTATCATTTTTATATTGTTATTTGGTTTTGTTTTTATTAACGTTATTACTGTATTTACTATTATTTTCTTTTTATTATTTTGTTATTAAAATAAGATGAGATTTAAGTGACTGATGCACTAAATACAGACAGACAAATAATAATACATAACAACAATCATAATCATAGTACATTACATAAATATGATTTATATATTTTATGAATGTAAATTACTTAATTACTTTTTAAATAATTACTTAATTACTAAATTAATAATTATAATTCTAATAATTGAGTATATTATTATTACTATTATTATTATTATTATTATTATTATTATTATGTGGTTGATTTTATTGCTATTTATTTATTATAAATGTATTATTATTTAGATGAGGTTGATTTATAATAATAATAATAATAATAATAATAATAATAATAATAATAGCAACAACAACAACAACAATAATAATAATAATAATAACAACATCAATAATATAAATATTGTTATTGCTGTCATTATTATTACTATTATTATTATTATTATTACTACTACTACTTGTTTGTCCAGTATGTCCCACAGATGCTCAAAGTTGGAGGCCAGGACAACACCGAACATGGAACTCTCTGCCCTTAAACCATTCCTGAACAGGTTGTGCAGTGTGGCAGGGCAGGTCATCCTGCTGAACACAGCCACAGCCATTAGGGGTCACTGTGACCGAAGGGGTGCACGTGGTCTGGAACAGGGTTTAGGTAGGTGGTTCCTTGCTCTGTTTGTTATTAGATTGGTCTCAGTCTAACCCTTAAAATGTTTTGGACTCTAAGAGATCATCAGGAGAACAGTTCCTACTGGTAAAAAGAGATAAACAGACAGAAGCCAGTCTTACCTCTGCAACATCTCTGCTTCCAGCGATGAAGGCCACTGAGAGAGAGAGAGAGAGAGAGAGAGACTTTAATATAATTTAACCCATTTAGGATGCAGACACAAAGTCTAAAGAAATATTCCCCAGTTACTCAGCTTCTTATCTCCCTTAAACAAAAGCTTTTCTTAAAGCCACTCGAGTCAATCAGAGCCTCTAAATAAAATCATCATTAGGACGGAATAATCAGTCCATCATTTAGTTACTGCAGGAAAAATCGAAGCTTCTCTACGGACGCCGTTCACCACGCTATTATTAAAGACGCCACCGATCGCATTAGCATCGATTCTGAAGCTTTTCTACAGATCACAGGATCGATATCCGTACAGCCAAACGCTCTAAAGCTCAAAATGAGGAGACGCTGGTCTTATGAGCAGCAAGAAAGAGAAAACAAACAGCGCTGCACTGAATCTGAGCATCACATGAAAACTGGATTCTTTAGGATAGGATTCTGTAGATACAGGAATTCTGGGCCCTAAGAGTGTGAGTGGATCCCCGAGCCTGTCCAGGGAGAGCCTGACTCGGATTAGAGGATCGACTCGGACTCTGGAGCCGAGTCATTAGGAGATCATTTTAGAGTACTTTCGTTAGCTACTGATAGCGCCTTGTGCTAAAATAAAGCTACACTAAGCCGGGCAGGGGTCGACAGAGCTTTGCAAAACAAACCTTTCATTTTGGAAGCAGGTTTGGTCTGAAATAAAGAACCGAAGCAAAGCCCTGCAGATGTAGAATCTCTTTCAGCACCGCGGCTCAGTGAGAGCATGAATATTTATTAAAGGGCTTCAGTCTGCTTCCAGGAATTGGCGGTACGATCTAAATAACCCAGACTCTGGTCCATCTCTAACCTCCAACGCTCTTCCTCGTCCCCGTCTGAAGCCCGGACCCCCGGATGGGGCTGTGCCTCACGGAGGCGGCGCAGGTCGTGTTTATTCATGCGTCGGGTGAAACGTCTCGATGCATCAGCATCAGACCAGCCAGCTGTCAGGAGGAGCCGGTAATGAATTCATCCATCATCCGGCAAACGTCAGCCTCGATTCAGCCAGGGCTTCGGCTCACTCTAACGTCAGGTACGAACCGCGGACAGAGCGCTAGCAAACAGCCATCAGGGCCAGACCTGCTGCCCCCTGGCATCCTCGGGAGATGCCCAGACCTGCTCAACTGGCTCGTCTCAGTCCAAAAAAGCTACGGGTCGTCTCCGAGACCTCTTAGTACGTTCTTAATACGTTCCCACGGTGCACATTTAATGTTCTGTAGCCTGTGGTCCTGTGAAAAAACTATTTGGCGATATCTAGTGACCATTATGTGTACGACAGGTCCCTGTCTTTTTGCTGCTCCAGCGGTGTTTGAAGTATGAATTTGCTGCATCACATTTTAAAATACCTTTTCTAAATATAATATAATTTTTAAATGTCACCATTTTTGAATATCGTAAGTAAGAGGAACTGAATCCTGGTGGCTTTGAGGCTGCAGTTAGCATTAGCAGCCATGCTAGCACCACCAGTTCACCAGCAGAGTAAGTGTTTTGCTTTTACTTTCAATCCATTACTCACTACACTTTAATATGAGATAAGCTTAGTGTTAATAATTTTGCCAAACTGCAGTTATCGGTTTACAATCAATGCGACTTACGATGGATTTGTCGGGGTGCATCTGTACTTAAGCGCAGTTTTTTAGATTAAGCCACACCTGTGAAAAACAAAGAACATCAAGAAGCAGCGGAACGTGGAAGAACGAATTTCATATCAACAAATAAAATAATCATGGACTTAAATTATCGCACTGTTTGGATAAACTGACCAGGTGACGTACAGGGTGACGAATCTGTACAAGTAACAGCGCCGGTCTGTGAATCCCGAGGCCTGGCTACCTGTCTTACTCCAGCTGTGGCTGCAGGGAAAGGCCATGGATAAATGCAGCAACAGTACAGGAGCTCATTAAATCTTAACAACGTGACTAAGTACAGACCATAATGAGTCATACGGCGAATATAAATAGCCCGGAAGCACTCGGGTTTGGATAAAATGTAAAGCAGCCGCGACATAAATTTAAGCTTGGATTAGATTCAAACTCGGGACAGTTTAATCCTGATATGGGTTACTTATCAAACTTTATCATCAGCGCTGGGACTGACGGTGTAAGGGTTATCCTGGAGCTTAGGGAAGCGTACGTTATGCTGCTGAGCGTTTATATGAGTGTAATTAAAGCTCTGCATCCTCGATTAATTAGACGGTAACTATGTGCATCTCACTCAGGACTCGATCTGATGTTTTAAAAAAAATCGATATTATTATTAGAGCAGAAAAGAACCTGAACTGAAGTTAATCCCTCATCCTGATTAAAAGCCACCATACTGAAACAGATCAGGGTTAGGCAGGGATAGAATCGGGGTTAAGAATGGTTATGGTTAAGCAGGGCTTACATTCGGGTTAAGTGATTTTATCAGGATCAAAATGGTAGAATATAAAATGAAGAACCATTAAGTCCTGATTAAACCCAGAATACAACCAGTCGGCGGCTGCAGACCCACTGTAAGTGTTCCCAGTGATCCTCTGGTTCAGCAGCTCGTTACAGAACTCAGACACAGCGGCCGTTAGGGTTCAGACTCTGTTAAATATTCAAAAGGCTTATGGGTAGAAGCTTCAGGTCACGTCCCAAAAACATTAACATCTACGATAATCTTGGCTTTCTTTAGCCAGAGCAGCTTCTGTCCGTGCAGAGTTCTGAGCACCAGCAGAACACACACCTAAGTCCCTCCCACACACGAGCTGCACTGCTCCGATATGAACAGCTCTGCTCGTTACTCATCCCTAATTAATGACACACAGACAGACAGACAGACAGACGGGCCATGAATCTGGACCAATCAGACGCAGAGTCCGTATGTGATTAAAAGAGGAATGTAAACAAACATGGAGGTTCAGCATCAGGAACCGGTGCTCTACCAGCACTTTAACATGTTCTCCTGTCTGTGAGTGAGCTGTGTATGGGGTGAGGTTTTAGCTCGGGGACGGGAGGAATCCAGCGCTGCTATTCGCTGAGTGTATTAGTGGGGCTCACATTTGCTCCTTCATTTTTAAACATGCTAATGGAAGTGTAATTAAGCAGAGGTTCTAGCAGAGCTATTCTGATGGCTCTCCAGAGCGGGACCCTTTGGCTTCCACACCGTCTGCTGCCCTGCCCTGCCCCCTGCTGGGCTGCTACGATGCTCAGGAGAACTCTCTGCACACGCTCTGGGACTCCGGCGGCGCTTCAGCAAAAACCCTCTGCAACAACGGTCAATGCCAAAAAAAAAGGAGGTTTGCACCCTTATATCACATCACAATGATACAAATACACTAACACCACACGGTTACCATAGCAACCACCCAACAACCAGCTGGTACACCACAGCAACTGCCTAGCAACCATTAACAACATCATAGCAACTACCTGGGACACCACAGCAACCACCTAGTAACCACTTAGCAACCAAGCTGGCAACACCACACCAACCAGCTGACAAACCATAGCATCCATCTGAGATACCATAGCAACTGCCTAGCAACCACTAACAACACCATAGCAACCACTTATCAACCACCGAGCAGCACCATAGCAACCCCCAGCAACCACTTAGCAACACCATCGAAACTACCTGGGATACCATAGCAACACCATAACAACCGCCTACCAATCACTTAGCAACCAACCCCGCAACACCATAGCAACCATCTCAGATACCATAGCAACAGCCTAGCAACCACCAAGCAACGCCATAGGAACCACCTAACACCACCACAGCAACCACCTAGTAACCCCATAGCAACCACCTAGGATGTCATGGCATCACCATAGCAACCATCTGGGACACCATAGCAACTAGGGCTTAAAAAATGCCATACAGCAGTATATGATGATATTTCATTTTTGTGATATACTACATCGATTTTCAGCTCAAAATATCTATGTTTTGAAGGAAGAAAAAAGATTTTAAATGGGGTTAATTACAATCTCCGCTCCTGTAGATGGCGCAGTAGTCTTTTGACACTAAATTATCAATGTGATGTGATGTATTAAGACGACTCCAATTTTACAGCATAATTTGCATTATGCTTATTGCGTCCTATCGCAATGTATCGTGATATAATCGTATCATGACCCGTGCGTCGTGACGCGTATCGTAAAGTCCTTTCCAATACCCACACATAATAACCACCTAGGATGTCATAGCAACACCATAGCAACCACCTTGGACAACATAGCAACACCATAGCAACCATTTAGGAACCACTTTGCATCACCACAACAGCCACCTGAGGTACCACAGTGACAGCATAGCAACTACCTGGCAGAACCAAAGCAACCACATAGTAATGACTTTGCCCTACCAGAGCTGTTGCGCCTTATTGCCCGTGTAACAAGAGCCAGTCCATCTGCCCAACCATACTGCCTGGTGACTGCTTCTTTATCTGCCCGTTTTCCTCTGCCACTGTTGCCTTAGGATTGCTCCATTTTGGATTAGGCTTATAAACTAGAAGATAAAGTTATAAAGCTGCATTGAGACAATAATCCTTTCTAAAAAGTGCTACAGAAATAAATCTGCTTTGATAGGGTCTTGCGCACCCCCTGATGTCTGGCAGACCCCTGGTTGGGGACCGTGGATTTCAGATATGGTGAAGCTACAACAGATCATTCTGTTTACAATTTTAAACCTCTGTTTACAAATCGAGTCGTATCCTCATTAGGAGGAGCAGACAGAGGCATGGAAAAAGGGCCTTGTGTCTCCCGAGTGGAGTTTGCATGTTCTCCCCATGTAAAATATTTAACAGTTGCAACAAAGGTTCTGAATCGAGCTCTCGCACCAGCCTGATTTATCTGTTATTCAGCACGAGCATTTTCATTTTGGCCCTTCACCACGCCGGGTGTGAAAGTGGAGAGCAGACGGACGCAGAGCTCGAGTCGATGGAAACGTGCCACTCGAAGCTCCGCTGAAAATCACCAGTACATTTTAGAGACGTTTCAGCCGCAGGAAATCCATCCTTCATCATTCCTGAACCGGGACCTGCATGAGTCACCGAACGAAAATCAGCCTTCATTTCACGGCTCTTTTGTGTAATAGATGTGAACGTTTCCTCTCAGAAAAATAAAGATCTAATTAGCACAGACGAATGCGTCTCGCCCTCAACCAGACGAAGAGCTTCTTTCATCATAACGGAAGGGAAAAAAAAGTTTCTCGATTTGGACACGGTGCCTGCACACCTTTAAGGAAGCGCCAGAGCGGAATAAAAAAAACGACATCTGGATGGACGTCCTTGGCGTGCTTCAGGAACACGTCCAAGTCCATCCAGCATCTGTCGCAAGCTTTAAATCTCTTTATGGCCGTACGTGGGGAGAGGGATGAAAGCCGGCGTCGCTCATCTCTGTCAGCAGGAGGCCGCCGTGTACAGCAGTCCCAAAACGAACCTCTCGCTTCAGCGCCGCCGCGCCGCGCCCCGCAGGGAACGAGATCCTAACACCACCAGCTTCTCCCAGCAGCTCCCACATCAGAGGAGACCATGATGAGCTGGACTCGCTTAGCCAGAAACGAAAAATCCCAGCGGCATCACATCTCAACTTTGCCAGAGATCTCATCTAAAACTCAAATAAGTAATGCTGCAGCTCCAAATCAGCAAAGGTTGGACAGTAAAGAATTTACCATTTTTGGATTTATTTTGTTCCGTTCTTCCCGCAAACTCGTCTTAAGCTGTGGAACAGTACGAGGTTTATTTGTTGTCCCATTTTCCATTTCTAAATTCTCCACCCATTCTCTATGGGGGGCAGGTCAGGACTGCAGGGGGCCAGTCCAGTACCCGGCCCCTCCTCTTCCACAGCCGTGCCTCTGTAATGTGTGCAGCATGTGGTTTTGTTTTTGTTTTGTCGTGTTGATAAATGCTGGACGTCCCTGATAAAGATGTCGTCTTGAAGGCAGCTCTTGTTGCTCTAAAATCTCAGGGTACTTTTCTGCACTAATGCTGCATCACAGAAGTGGAAATGACCTTTACCAAGGGCCCTGACCCGACCCCATACCATGCCAGAGCCTGGCTTTTGGACTGGTTCCTCATAACAGTCTGGATGCTCCTTTTTCCGTCTTTCTTTCTTTGTTTCTTCCCTTGTTTATCATTTGTTTACTACGCCATTTCATTCCAGAAATGATTTATTACTCCATTTCTACATCTTATTTGTTTCTTGATAACTCATTTATTTACTCCTCCATTTCTGCCTCTTTTTATTTCTCTTTTTCTTTTTTCATGCATCATTTATTACTTCATTTCTACGTCTCCTTATGTTTTACTTCATTTCTGCATAATTTTCTTTATTTTCCTTTCTTTCTTTCTTTCTTTTTACTTAATTTGTTTATTTGTTACTCCATTTCTACCTTTTTGTTATTTGTTTGTTTTTTGATAACTCAAATCTTTATTAATTTATTTGTCTTTCTTTCTTTCCCTTTTCTTTTTTGAGAACTAACATATTTTTATTAGCCCATATATTTCTATCTATCTTTCTTTCTTTTTCTGATTTCTTCCAAAAGGTCTGTGATACTGATGGGTCTGAGCACAATCCCCGTCCACACTGTATGATGGTCCATCCCAGATCCTCCGAGCCCAGAGAAGCCGTAACGTTTTAAGTGGTATCTGTGAATGTAACTCTGTATTGTAGAGCTTGGTAAAGGTTTGATAAAGGAATCCCTTGCCCATGTGGTTCTATCAGATATTGATGAATGACGGTTCTTGATGCAGTGCCGTCTGAGGGAGCGGAGATCACCCCTCTTCAGTTTAGGCTCTTTAGGAAATTCCTCCAGATTCTGAATGGTTTAATGATATTATGCTCTGAAGAGGGAGGAATATATAAATCCCTTCCAGTCTGTCACAGAGTTGCTTTTACACATTTGGTTATAAACTCGAGATCCTCTGATCATCTTTCCAGTCCTAGAAAATCTTCTACTCTAGGTTATTTCCATCCCTTGATTCAGCACCTTCACGCCAACTCAGGTCTTCAGCTTCTGGCAAGACCTAGACGTTTCCCAGCTCCTGATTGGTGGAATGAACAGTCCAGCATCTCTCTTTCTTCAGAAACAGGTCTGAAGACTCACTAAAGGTCTCTCCACCATCAGGGGAACACTGAGCTCTCACCGTCTGACTAAGAACCAAGGATTTTATGACAGTATATTTTATTAGTATTATACGTAGGAGGAGCAGCGTGGTATAAAGTGCCCCGTTCATAACCGGATGCTGTTCCCTATCCAGTCAGGACTCGCTGCCTGAGGGAAGCCAGAGGCGTTCTGTGGGCCCCCAAACACCCAAACCACAGCCCGATTCAGCCTCAGCCATGAGGGAAATAACATCAGTATGAGAGAACGAGCCGGCAGCCTCAAAAACTACAAATATAAAAGTGCTTTAAACATCTAGAGCAATAGAAATCTACAAAATCTACAAAACAAATATACACGCGTCATTATGTACACCTGTTCCACTGCTCTTTAATGTAATAAACTAATCAGCCAATCACGCGGCAGGAACTCTAATGAGCTGCTGAATCAAACTGAGCATCTGAAAGTAAAACCCCTGGTATTTTCCTCACACAGCGCCATCTCTGGTGGCTACAGAGAACAGTCCGAAAAAGGGAAAATATCCAGTGAGGGCAGTTCTCTGGGTGAAAACATCTTCAATAAAAGGCGTCCCTTTTTTATTCCTGAAGTGCTAACAGTGAAACAGAATGCAGCTTCCTGTACTTGTTTTCAAACAAAAAATATTAGTCTCCTGCCATTACAATAACTTAGTAACTAGAAATATAAATACATAAGTACCATGTGAAATTGAAAATGAGACCTTGTTATCATTCCCCGTTTGACAAACACCTTTTTGCATCGCTGCATTTTTTCAGTTCCGATCCGGTTCCAGTGCATAAGCGACCATACCGATACAGGTTTTTTGTACTTTAATATTATGCTCATTATTGTTGGTGTAAGCGTACAACACACACTCTTGCTTTTTGACATTTTATCAGGGATGCACCGAAACGAAAATTTGTAGCTGGAACAAAATGAAACATTTGACCAAACACGTAATACATTTTTTCACAGTTTTTCATTAATTTTGCCAATTTTTTCACCATTTTATGAATTAAATAGCCTAAATATATTTTTGCAATTTTTACAATTTTTTTACGTTTAAACATATATATATATATATATATATTTTTTTTTTTTTTTTTATTATTATTACTTTAAAATAGTTTGTACCTACATATGTATAAAAGCTAATTGCAGCACTATGTGAAGGATTTAGCTCCTGTTGTTCTGTGTCTCAGGTGTTTAATATGTAATTATTTAATATGAAAATGCCCTTTTTTTAATAAACATCACATATTAATTCTTTGACTCTTGCTCATTTTAATCCATTAATTTATATCCAGTTCCAGATAAATGTGTTAAACCACAGAGCTCATACAGAAGCTCTCACACTGCCCTCATGCCAGTCCTCATACTAGCTCCGTCTGAGCTGTTCCTCCAAGAAGAAGGAAAGATTACATTCAAGATTAAAATTCTGTTAAATGGCAAAGGCTAGAACACAGACCTGTAACACTCTGCTGGCGTAAGCAATCGCTGATGTAATCAGGATCTCACCATTCCGTCTCATTAACCAGGGATCCATTATCGGTCAGGAAGCAGGCAGCTAGGAAGGGCACTCAGTCGGTAATGAGACAGACCCGATGCACATCCAGGTCAAGGTCTCATTGAGTTCAAGCGCTCCTGAATAAACAGGAGGCACAAATGTGAACAGAGCGCTCCTCACTGGTTACACTTTGATCGCGTCACCAAAAACATCGTTGTTTGGTATAGATTACTCGGCCTTTAACTTTCTTTTGTCCATTTTCAGCCAAATATTCGATGCATCCCTAGTAATTATCGTTATCATAAAATACTGCGGTATCATTGGGGTATTTCCTGGGCATACTTTGTGCCCCTTAATAAGCTGATCATCGTTTAAACCCCAGAGCGTACCTGAGCATTGTCATGGAGCCTTTTAATAAAAATAAGAAGCATCATTTGATCTATCTTTCTAACACAGCATGGTGTCAGGGTTGCTAAGAGTCCACACAGGCCAATTCCACAGGGCGGGTCGGGTCGGGTCGGGTCGGGTCGGGGTCGAAGGGGCAGAGCCAGCGGTGCAGAACGTCTGATTGAATCTGAGGGATCTGACGCGGGGTGAAGTGCACACGGAACACGGCCGGCAGCTCCACATTTCACCGGATTAAACGTAATTGGTTGTAAATCCTGAAGTGTGGAGCTCACAGCCGGCCGCCCGACGTCTGGGGCCAGTCCGGGACCGAGGCCTGCCAGCTCTGTGACGTTCATGTTCCAGGACCGAGTAAATCCAACCCCAGGTCTGGTTTCGCTCGCACCCAAAATAATGACGGAAATAACTCAGAGTGCGTTCTTCATCCGAATCGTTACGCTTTTCTGTTCAGCCATAAACATGGTTTACACGTTTTTGCTTTCGACCGAAACGAACATGATTTGGTCTGGCGAATGCAAGGGGAAGATAACCCGAATCTATCATCTCCTCCACGTAAAGTTTCTCATTCGCAGCTCGGCCCGGTCTGTCTCAGCCGTAATCCCCGAAGTCCCGAGACAAATCCCGACTCTGTCTCTCACTGATAAGCGATCCGCAAAAACTGCATTCCTGCTGCCGCACCGATTTCACACCACGAATTACGTAAGGCTTCGTTCAGCTCGGCCGACCGGCGCTCCCCTATTAGGAACAGGATTCTCTAACAGCTTCATCCTCGGCCCTGCATTTGGGCCCGCATAAAATTTAGACACATATTCCGGTGGCCTAATAACCCGCTGTTCTGCAGCTTAAGGCGTGTTGTCGTTTTAAATACGTGATCGATTCCACCGGTCATAAATAATAAATAATAAAGTGCAGAGGCTCAAACCCGCTGCCAAATAAAGCCTTTAATAGACTCAGTGAAAGTCCTTTGGGATAAAGCCAGTGAATAAATAATGAGCGTTGGATTAAAGCATCCGATCGTCGTCATCAGAATGATTTAATTGGCAGAAAGTCCCCAAAACCAGGGGTACAAACCATGTGGCATCAAACCCAAGAACACTGGAGGCGGTAATCGCTGCCAAAGGGGCTTCAGACCTAAAATTACAGAGTAAAGCGTCCAAATACTTATGGTAGTTGATCATTTTCAATAAATTTGCCAAAAACTCTTCAGTCTTCAGCCATGATTCTGTTGAGAGTTTTGTGGCCCCTGAGACTTGAACCCTGAACCTTTGGGTCTGTAGTTTAGAATCTTTTAAGCCTCCTGATCTAAAGTCAAATCGTTCTGATGTTCTGAAATCGTTCTTAACCCAAAGGACTTTCACGTCTATTAAAGGCTTCATTTGGCAGCGGGTTTGGGTGATTTTGACCCAAAAGGTTTAGGGTTCAAGTCTCAGGGGCCACTGCTGGACCCTTATCCAAGACCCAAAACTCACAACAGAATCATGGAGAATTTTTAGCAAATTCATGAAAAGGAAAATCTAAAATATTGCATTGCCATAAGTATTTGGACATCTTACTCAGTAATTTTGGCTCTGAAACCCCTTTGGCAGTGATTACTGCCCCCGTCTTCTTTGGTTTGATGCTACAAGGTTGGCACCCCTAGATTTTGGGATTTTCTGCCCATAAACAATCTGTTTAATAAGCTCAGTATTTGAAAGAGTGACAGAGTCTGCAGACTTTCCGATCGCACCGTACATCACAGGAAAGTGGCCGATCATTTATTTAAACAACTTCGGCCACTGCAGTCCGTTTGTTGATAAGAGCTCAGTGTAAACTTTGGCTGATGGAGTTTCTGTTTCTTCCAGTCGCTGTGACATCAGAAACGTCACCCTGCCCATAAGGAGAGGTGCGATGGCACAACCAGTGATGTCACTACGGCGACACGGCTTCCAATGAAACCTGCCAATCCGAACACAAATCGCAGACGGCATCGGACCCACGCCACCAGCCACTAAAGGCCAGACTGGCACTGCCAAAGTGAAAGCAATCTCAGAAAATCTTCTTTTTTTTTTTTTTTGTCCACAAGCACCCAGCTCAGAGAATCTGTTAGTGCTGCTCATCTCATTAGCTGAGGTTTAAACTGAGGATTTTTAAATATCACAGTGAATCTTAAGTAATCTAAATAAACCACAGTGAGTCTAAAGTAATCCATTAACATCATAGTCAGCCTAAAGTAGTCATGTAATACCGTAGTAAGCCTAAAGTAATCTAGCAGCATCCTAGAAGGCCTAAAGTATTCTACTAAGACCCTGTGAGCCTAAAGGGAAACTATTAACACCATACCTAACAAAGTAATCTAGTGACACCATGGTCAGTCTAAAGTAATCGGGTAAGACCCCAGTAAGGCTGCAGTAATCAGGTAACACCACAGTGAGTCTTAAGTAACCCTGTAAGACCACAGTAACCTACAGCAGCACAGTCTGAAATACCACCTTAGAAACCCTCAAGTAATCTAGTTACACCATAGTAAGTCCAAAGTAATCATGTAAGACCTTAGTAAGCATAAAGTATTCTAGCAGCACCATAGTAAGCCAGGAGTAATCTAGTAAGACCATAAAAAGCCTAAAGAAATCTTTAGAAATAACGTGCTCCAAGTGAAGAGTGGCCTCGGCTAAGAGATGGCATCGAATATGCCCATAAACAATTTGTTTAATAAGCTCACTATCTGTGATCTGATCTGATCCAGAGTATACCGTTATGTTATATATATATATATATATATATATATATATATGTGTGTGTGTAAGGATCTGGGCAGCTGGATATTTATGTGCCAGATGGACTATTTTAATCCCATTCAGTGGGAAGACGGTTCAGGACAGGTTGATGGAACTTGGCAAAATGGCACCCAGTGCTGATTTACCGAGCGAATTGGAAAGGCTTGAAGCTGTGAATGGGCTGGAAACGGGCAGTGCAATCTGGCATCGGACATTTTCTGCAGATCTGCCTCAGGCTGGGAAAATAAACAAAGGCGAGAGCCAAAACCTCACACCGCCGTACTGTGTCTCAGGTTCGATTGGAACCCAACGGGCTAGGAGATTCGGTACTATGGTACGAAAGATTTAAGCCTAAAGTAAATCTACTAAGAACATTGCCAGTCTAGAGTAATCTAGAAAGTATACAGTGAACCGAAAAAATATCTACTAAGATTCTAGTCAGCCTAATCTAATAAGACCATAGTGAGCATAAAGTAATCTGGTAAGACCATGGGTAGCCTAAAGTCATATAATAAGGGCCTAAAGTAATCTAGTAACACCACAGTGAGCCTAAAGTAATCCAGTAACATCACAGTGAGCCTAGTGCAATCTATTAAGGCCATGGTAAGCTCAGAAAGTGATCTAATAACACCACTGCCAGCCTGAAGTAATCCAGTAAAACTAGTTATCCAAGGGTAATCTAGTAAGACCACTGGTAGTCTAGAGTACGCTACTAACACCACAGTGAGCTCAAAGCAATCTTGTAAGACTATACAGTATGCATAAAATAATCCAGTAAGGCTATAGTCAGTCTAATGTGATCCAGTGAGACCCTATCCAGTATAAAGTAATCTAATAACAGCATAGTCAGTCTAAGGCAATCAGTTAACACCATATTGAGGATAAAGTAATCTAGTAAAAAAAAAAACACTAATCATAAAGAAATCTACTAAGCCATTGCCAGCCAACAGTAATCTAGTCAGACCTCAGTGAACCTAAAGTAATCTAATAAAACCAAAGTAACCATAATGTAATTTGCCACCGTATTTACATAATGTTTTACTGTAGCATAAAGTAATCTACTAAGACTCTAGTCAGCCTAAAGTAATCTAGTGACACCACAGTTAGCATAAACTAATCTTGTAAGAATCTAGTCAGCTGAAATTAATCTAGTGAGACCATAGTCAGTCTAATGTATTCTCGTAAAACTACAGTGAGCCTAAAGAATTAAGACCATAGTGAGCCCAAAGTAATCTAGTAACACCACAGGCAGCCTTAAGTAATCTAATAACACCATAGCAAGCCCAAAGTAATCTGGCAAGACCATAGTGAGCCTAATGTAATATTTTATGACAATGGACAGTCTAGTAAGAGCCTAAAGTAATCTATTCAGACCACAGTGAACCTAAATTGATCTAATAGACCGTAGCCACTCTAATGCAGTCTAGTAACACTATAGTGATCCTAAAGTAATCTACTAAGTCCATAGTGACCCTAAAGTAGTTTTGTAAGACAATGAGCAGTCTAAAGTAATACAGCAAGAGCCTAAAGTAATATAGTGAGACCATAGTAAGCCTAAAGTAATCTAGTAGCACCACAGTGAACCTGAAAGTGATCTAGTAGACCATAGCAACTCTAATGTAATCTATTCAGACCACAGTGAGCCTAAAGTAATCCACTAGACTGGAGCCACTCTAATGTAATCTAATAAGCTATAGTAAGCCTAAAACAATACAGTGAGACCATAATGAGCCTAATGTAGTAACACCATTGTGAGCCTAAAGTCTAGTCAGACCACAGTGCACCTGAAGAGGTCCAGTAGATTGTAGCCACTGTAATGTAATCTAGTAAACCATAGTGAGGCTAAAGTAATCCACTAACCCCATTTAGTGGTAGCAACATAACCACAGTAATCCCGTCCTGCATCACAGGTAAGCTCGGAGTAAGTTCCTGTGATAATAAATTACATGAGATCTAGAACTGATTACTCTCCAGCACTCTGCAGCGTTAAACCCGATCTAACCCGCGCGCTCGCGTAGCTGCTTCGTGTTTATAACCCACGGACAGTTTGCAAAACGTCACATCCACAGCACACACGTTCGAAACCGCGTAAGAGTTGGAACTCGGCTCTGACGGAAAGTTATTCCGCACTTAGCCCCTGCGCACGGACCTGCAAAGATCAGTGAGACCAGCTGATCCCCGAAAGTAGCGCGCGCACACACTTTGCCTTGCCTTCTGCTGTAGCGAGGCGCGAGCTCACTTACCGAGTGAGGAAAGGAGAAATCCGAACCGAACCATGGCCGCAGAGCTCCAGCTAACCCGCTGCACTCCGGTGTGAGAGCCGCCAGCACCGGGGGTGAATCCCACACATCACACGGACACGTTTCCTGTTAGAGGGAAAAAAAAAAACAGGCGACTCAGTGGCGTCCTCTGGTGGTAGAACTGCAGCTGCTAAAACACACACAGCATTGATGCCTGTGATCGCTTCATAATTCACTGATTGAATTGGGTTAGATTGTTTTTGTTAATTAATCTAAAGTACTAATCTCTGAACCCCAGAGACCAGGGTTCGATTCCTGCCTCAGACTCTGCCTGTGCTGTGTGGATTTGGTATGTTCTCCCAGTGCCAGTGTGCATTCAATCAGTGTACCCTGCTTCCAAATTAGACATTCCAAATACGTGTTAGGTCAAATCGGATCTATAAAGTGTTCCAGTGTGTGCAGGTGTTCTGCGACATTTGGGTCCAGGGTTGGGCACCATTAAGTCCAGCTCTCTCTGTAAGACCAACCTGTGCCCCCAAATTACACTGCTGGCATGAACAGCACCCTCTAATGGTTAGGATGAGACCATATCGGTTTGTTTTTTATCGTAACTGTGGCGGCAGCTTTCGTCTCATCACAGAGTTTCTGATATTTCGGTATAAGCTTACTGATGGTATCGAAGAACATGTGATATGTGAATATTTTATTGCGTTATTTCCGCTAACGCAGGTCTAATGGTCTTACGCTTCGTTTAATCTGCTGTGTGTGAAGCAGAACGAGCTTACAGAGGAGCGATAATGGACCTTAATGAGCTTCCGTCCTACACTGACTGATTTTTTGAGAGGAACAGAGCCAAAGCATGGGTACAGTTCCCGCCGTATGCCCTGTGCTGCCAGTAAGGCCCAGGTTACCCACAAATGAAACATTAGGCTGGAGTCTGGAAGTGTGATGCGTCTCAGCATGGTAACTGTTTCTCTGAGCCCTGGGGGGACTGGGAGCGAACAAGAACTCAAACGTAAGAAGTAGCAAGAAGAAGTGATTCCACAGAGAGGGCGACGCAGAGCTCTCGGGGGATGCAGGAAGTCCTGAAGAAGCTGGTGAGCCCTACCAACAGCCTAGCAACCACTTAGCATGTAGCAGCCACTTAGTGACAACATAGCAACGGCCTGGCAACAAAAATAACAACCACATAGCAAACGCATATCAATCCTGTACAAACTGCCTAGTAACCACTTAGCAACCACATTCCAACAGCATAGCAACACCCAGGCAACCACTTAGAAGTATTGACACCCCATCACAGCTATCAGTGGCTATGTGATCACTTAGCAACCACATAACAACACCCTAGCAACCACATAGCAGCAGCCTAGCAAGAAGCCGGTGGGCAGCACCTCCCTGGTGTATGGGGGTTAAGAATGACCCTAAGGGTCGTGTCGTTACCCGGTGACCCAGGACGACAGGTACAGATGTATCTGTCATGTGATGATGGAGCTAATAAAAATAACCTCTAGGACAGATTTAAGCACTGGCGTGAGCTGCGAGGGAGCCTGCGTTCAATTTATCTTACAGAGCGTGCACACACAGCTCAGAGGAAACGGAGCTCTCTGAGGAGACTGCCAGATTCCATTACACACCCCATAGCTCAGGTGACACACACACACACACACATATATATATATATATATACACACATACATACATATATATATACATACATACATATATATATTGGGACACCTCATCATCCTTAGCCATATATATCTACACATTTAAATGATCTTTAACCATAAATATCTGGATCAACTTAGGTGACTTGACCATGACTATCTGGACAGCTAACCCATATACATAAATTTGTGGAAAGCTAAAATACAAATAGCCATAAAAATAGGGACAGTTGAAAGCTTTTTAAATGTAAATATCTTATCAACACCTTAGCAAACACTCTTGGAGTTACCAAGCAGCCATAAATACCTGGGCAGTTAATGATAATCAGCCATAACTATCTAGACATCTACAGAAGCTTTAGTCAGAAGTACTGGCACCCCAGCCTAGCAATCGCATAGCAACCACTTATAAACACTTGCCAATCATGTAGCAACACCTAGCACAAACATATTGGCACCCTATCACAGCTATCAACAACTTAGTGAACTTTAGCAACTACATCACAACCATGTAGCAGTCACCTAGCAATGGCCTAGCAACTCTGTATCAACCACTTAGCAACCACTTAGCAACAGCCTAGCTACCACTTTCAAACCATTTAGCAGTTATTGCTAAATTGCTTATAACCTTTCCCCCAATATAGTTTTAAACAACTTTTACGTTTAAAATCTTTGCCATTTTAAACCCACAGCTTTTTAGCTTTACAGATAACTCTGTAAACAGGGTGAATCCTCCACTTGGTAGATCTGGAAAAAGAGCCAAATCTCACACCCTCACTGGGGGTAGGTGAGCTCTGTCCCTTATTTACAGTTTACTGAGGTGTGTGTGTGTGAGTTTAACTTCTAACATCATTACACATCAGATTTAATTAAATACTACACAGCACGGCGTGTTTTGTGTTTGTGCGAGGTGAATGATCCTCCCCCTACACTAAAATAAGCCGAGAGGAAGGTCATGGCCCCGTGGAGTGAGGAGAAAATTACTCTGCAGCTCCCGAAGGATCACCTCAATACCTGCTGGAGCTCCAGGAAAAACTCACTTTAAAGACTGATGCTGCTCCCTGAGATCACTTAAGGCGAGATCAAGAGTCCCTCATCCACTTCCACCTGCTGGAGGCCCTCAGCTTCAGCCTGAAAAGTAACCCTTACCTCCTGCAGGATGGGTTTAAAGTCTCCTCACACTAAGGTGTTCCGGTACCAGATCCAGTCCTCATACTAAGATGTTCTGGTACCGGTTCCAGTCCTCACACTAAGCTGTTCCGGTACCGGTTCCAGTCCTCACACTAAGCTGTTCCGGTACCGGTTCCAGTCCTCACACTAAGATGTTCTGGTCCCAGTTCCAGTCCTCAGTCTAAGATGTTCTGGTACCGGTTCCAGTCCTCAGTCTAAGATGTTCCGGTACCGGTTCCAGTCCTCACACTAAGATGTTCTGGTACCGGTTCCAGTCCTCAGTCTAAGATGTTCTGGTACCAGTTCCAGTCCTCAGTCTAAGATGTTCTGGTACCGGTTCCAGTCCTCAGTCTAAGATGTTCCGGTACCGGTTCCAGTCCTCACACTAAGATGTTCTGGTACTGGTTCCAGTCCTCAGTCTAAGATGTTCTGGTACCGGTTCCAGTCCTCACACTAAGCTGTGCTGGTACCGGTTCCAGTCCTCACACTAAGATGTTCCGGTACCGGTTCCAGTCCTCACACTAAGCTGTTCCGGTACCGGTTCCAGTCCTCAGTCTAAGATGTTCTGGTACCCGGTTTCCAGTCCCTCACAAACAAGCCTGTGGCTGGGCACCGGGTTGTTTTCCCAGTCCCTCAACAACTAAGAATGTTTGGTTTTCCCAGGTTTAAACGGTAACCATTTTCCCCAGTTCCCCCACACTCCTCTTGTTTTCCCGGTTTAACCGGTTTTGTTTGTTCCAAGTTCCCCCCCCTCCACACAACCTAAGAATTTTCTGGTTTATACCAGTTTTGTATTTCAGTCCCCCTCAGCACCTCCGTTCTAAGAGGTTATTGTCCTGTTACCGGTGTTTTTTTCCAGTCCCCCTCAGTCCCCGCCCCCCCTTAAGATTGTTTTCGCTTTCAACACCGATTTTTTTTTTTGTTTTGTTTCCCAGGTCCCCTCTTCCTCCGCTTGTCCTTAAGACTGATTTTCCTTTATCCCCCCTTTACTTTTTATTTCCCGTCCCCTCAAGTCCCTAAGAATGTTTTTTCTGGTACCTGGTACCCCCGGTTTTTTTCCAGTAATCCAGTTCCTAAAGATGTTTCCGGTCAAACCTGTTTTCCCAGTTCCCCTCCCGTTTCCACCCTAAGAAAATGTTTCTTGGTAACCCGGTTGATGATCCCTACATTTTGCCCCCCCAGTCCCTCACCAACTCCATCTTTTTGCCGGTAACCCAGTGTTGAATTTTTTTTTTCTTTTTTTTTCATCCCAGTCCCCCCTCCCCCCCCCCCTCCAACACTTAAGATGTTTCCCGGTAAACCCGTGTTCCAGCCGTGTCCCACCTAAAGCTGTTTTTTTTTTTTTTTTGGACCGAATTTCCCCCATTTTTATGTCAGAAAGTTCCCTTCCCCCCGCTGCACTATTTTATTTTTGCTTTTTTTTTCCCTTTTGATGGTTTTTTTTTTTAAAAATTGCCCTCGCCTCCTCCACTCCGAAAAATGTTTTTTTTCCCCCCTGTTTAAATCCAACCGGTTTTGTCCCCCATTCCAGTTCCCTTCAAAACAACTAAGAACTGGTCCTTTTGCTGAATCTTTTTTGGTTTGGTTCCTTGGGTTTTAGAAATGTCCCCTAGGAATCAGTAAAAAACTGATCTTGTTGTTTTTTTTTTGAATGTCCCCGAACCTTTTTTCATTCCATCTCCCTCCTTAATATTTTTAACATTCTGGTTTTTTCAGAGCCAAGGTTTCTCCTTACGCTATTGTTAATAAAATGATCACAAGATTCAACCAATACAATAATCACAATAACATCCCAAAAAGCCCTTTTCCCCCAGAAATGAAAATTTAAAATTAAGTCACCACAAGGATTTCACCAGCTCCGTCCCCTCCCTTCCTGTCTTCCTGCCCAAGAAAACCACAGGTTCGGGTTTTCTCTTTCCCACGTCCATTCACAGGATCAGAACCTCCAAAAAAGTAACCTGGAGGGCCGTTGTAGGCCTTTTGGGGAAGGCCACCCGTAATTCCCCCCGGAAGCTTTTTGGTTCTGCTGCTTAACAGTTTGTCCCAGGGCGAAACCTGCCAGAATTCCACAGATCAATCGATCCCTCCGAAAGAAAACGTTCCCCCCACATAATGAATTTAAAATGAAACATGATAAAAATGGGGCTAGGTAAAAATCCAGCCTTCACCATTTTCCCCACCCATCTCCAGGTAAGGGAAACACCCTCAGAGCTGCAACATCCTCCATATCAGAAAGCGTCTCCAAAAATCCAGCGGGGGCCCCGGCGGGGACAAGCAAACTTTGACCTGGAAACAAAAAAGCACCCCCCCCACCTGGCTCATGAAGAAACCTCAAAGCTTTACCCTAAAACAAAACACCCATATTTATTAAATCAACAAATTAAATCTAGGGATTTTACCGGCGTATTTCCTCCTTCTCCTCTCTCTCTCTCTCTCTCTCTCTCTCTCTCCTCTCCCCTCTCCTTCTCTCTCTTTTCTCCTCTTTCCTCTCTGTTTTTTTTTTTCTTTCTTCTTCCTCCTTTCCCCCTCCTTCCCTTTCTTTTCCTCCGCTTCTCCCCCCTCCCTCTTTTGTTCCCTTTCTCTCTTCTCTCTCTCTCTCTCTCTGTCTCTCTCTCATCCCCTCTCTCTCTCTTCTCACTGTTTTCCTCTCTATATATATATATATATATATATATATATATATATATATATGTATATATAAATAAATGAAATATGTACGTAAATATGAATTAAATATGAATTTATTTTGCTTATTTATCAATACTGATTTTATTTAATAGTTATTTAATGTAATGCACATCAGCAATTTAGTTTTTATTAAGCTAGTTTATTTTGAATTATGAAATTTAATAATTTATTTAATTTATTATATAGCTATTATATTTATTTATTTAATTATATCAATATCAATATTATTTTATACATTTTATGTGTTTTTATTTACATTCATAAACTAACTTAATGTGTTTATTTATCAATACTATGTTTTAATATCTATATTCATATCTGTATTTATTTTATTTTTATGTATTTATTATATTAATGTCACAACTTTTTTATTAAATGGTAAGCTTGTTAAAAATGTAACACTTTTTGTGTATATAATTAAATGAATTAAATACATTTTATCAGTTATTTACATATTTATATCAATTGCTAATAATTGATATATGTCAATAATTAATAAATCAAAATTATTTTCTTTAATTACAGTAACTATCTTATGTATGTAATAACATTAGTAATATTTAATAATTTTATAGTATTTTATTAAATTTTTTAATAAATTAAATTTATTTCTTAATATTTTTATTCAATAACTATCCATCTCTCTCTCTTGAGATACACACACACACACACACACACACACACACACACACACACACACTTTTATTATTATGGTTTTTTTTTTTTATTATTTTTAATATTATATATTACTTTTAACATCTATAGCTATTGTATTTAATTTATTTTTATATTAATTTCATAACCTTTAAAATTTAAATATAAAAAAAATGTATTCATATAATATATCACATTTTATTATTTTTTATATAATATTCATAATTATATTTATAAATATTAATAATTATAGCTATTTATTTTTATTAATATTTATTAACTTATATTAATACCTATAATTTACTTATTTATTAATTTTTTATTTACATTAGTAATGATATTAATCTATATTAATAACTACATTTATTTATTTATATGAAGCATACAGTTAGTTATTGATTGATTGATAGATTGAATAATAATTATATTTATTATAATAATATTTATACCTCTCGGCTGGTTTCCTCGTTCTGTTCCGAGTGGTGCAGATTTGGATCTGAAGGCGTCGCCGTTCCATCCAGCATCTCGTGTCTGGGCATGCTCAGAGGATCCAGGAGGACCTCATCTGGAACAGCTGGATGTTTCCATGATGATGCGGTGTGGAGGCTCCACCTGTCAGGCTGTCCAAATGTACCTGTGAGAGTTCAGAGAACCTTATTTAATCTGTGAAACATGGTGGTGGTAGTACCCCGATCTGGGCCAGGACGCATTACTGATCTTCTACATTTGGTTTCAGAGACAGCAGTAAGCTTTGGATGCTGTTCACAGAACGGACTGTACCTATGAACTGTCCGCTGAGGCTCCAGAGGCGCACGGTGCGGTCGGTGGAGGACGTGAGCAGAACCCGATCCTGATCCAGGACCTGCAGCCTGAAAGAAATGAGAAATGATTGAAAACACCACAGAGACGGCGATGTTCCTAAACCCTCTGACCCCGCTCTGACCCCGTGATGCTGCCGGTATGAGCCCGCCAAAACTTCAGCCGCTTAGCCGGTGTGTGTCCCGGGGCGACGCCGCACTCCTTAATATCGTAACTATACACGTATCCTACGAAGTCGGAGGCGAAGAGCAGAGCATCGTCCTCAGTGGAGTCCAGTTTGCTGATCTGCTGATCCAGTCTGGACTAGGGTTAAAATATATAATTATTACTCTTTAGGTCCCTTTCTTTGGTCATCAGGATAAAAGAAAGATCTGAGAGAAAACATGGTCTTACTGCTTTAAAGGATGTGATTAATTTCCCCCCCGATAGTACGTTCCAGAAATGAAGAAAACCTGCAGGATAAAAATAGATTCAGATATAAAAATGTTTATTTTTATTTTTTAATTAATATTAGTACCGTATTTTCCGGACCATAAAGCGCACCGGATTATAAGACGCAATATCAACGATCGGCTGCTAACGGGTGTATGTTCATACACAAAGCGCACCGGGTTATAAGGCGCATTAAATGAAACAAAACTCTTAAGTTCCGTCGGAAGCTCAGTTTGGTCTTTACCTGGCACAGGGCATCTTCTTGCTTCCTCCACTTCCGTACCATTGATTCGTTAATGTTGAATTCTCTCACAGCTGCTCTATGTCCATGCTGTACTGCGTGACTGATAGCGGTGAGTTTGAAATCCACTTCGAAAATGAATGAATGAATGCACGTACCCTAATGCTGAAGCACATACCGTATTACTCTGCGATGTTTCCTGACTACGCTGGCCGTGAGCTTCGTAACTTATCAAGACAGTGGTAAAACATTTTGACAGATTTATGAGTGCCGTGTACCATCTACAATCGGTTCTAGGTCAGAAAGCACAACCAGAATTAATTCATACATTAGATGCACCGCATTTTAAGGCGCACTGTCGATTTTTGAGAAAGTTAAAGGATTTTAAGTGTGCCTTATGGTCCGAAAAATACGGTAATTAAATATCTGTATGGGGCGGGGGGCGGGGGGCGGGGGGGGGGGGGGGGGGGGTAATGATTGTTATCGCTCTAAATAAGTTTAATAATCTACATTTAATATCTACATAGTAGAAAAAATAAAATAAACAACAAATGGAGTAAAGGAATAACAAAAAATAAATGAGGACTTTAAAATAACATGAAATAGAATTAAAAATGAAATAAAACTGTAAATATCAATATATTAAAATATAAAAAACATTTGTATACATTTTACATGCAAAGGTCATTCAAAGTGCCTTATGTAGAAGACAGATCAAATGAAATGGAATATTAACAAAAAGAATGAAAGAAATAAATAAGAGCACTTTAAATTTACATAACATACAATTAAAAAGCTGTAAGCATTAATATGTTATAAATATTTAAAAAATATTTTAGTATAAATTTTATATGCAATGTTCATTCAGTGTGCCATATATAGAAGTTAAAAACATTAAAAATAACCTAAGGGACTAAAATGAAATGAAATAGAAGGTAAATGCATTAAAACTGTAAATATAAAAATATTATAAAAAATAATTTTAGTATAAATTTTATATGCAAACTTTATTCAAAGTACTTTACGTAGAAGATCCATTTAAAAGCAAAAAGGACAAAAAATAAAAATAATAAAATAAAATACAATTCAAAAGGAAACAAAAAACTGTAGCTATTAATATATTTTTAAATATAAAAAAATTATATCAGTATAAATGTTATATGCAAAGGTCATTGAAAGTGCTTTATGTAGAAGATAAATTAAATTAAAAAATCTAAAAAAAAATTAATAAGAGCACATTAAATAAAATGCATGTAAAAATGAATTTAAATAAATATTAATAAATTATAAATGTATAAAACTTTTGCACAAAATTTAAGATTATTCAAAGTTGTTTAAGTATAAGATAAAAATAAACAATAGCAAAAATAGTGAAATAAAATAAAAGCATTTTAAAATAATATGAATAAAATATGAATAAAATGCACTTATAAATTAATATGATAAATATGAATATATTATAAATATTATACATTATTTTAGTATGAATTTACTAAACTTAAATAATCACAACAAGAATTAAAATAAATAAGAGGACTTTAAAATAAAATAAAATACAAGTAAAAATAAATAGTAATATATTACAAATATCTAAAAAACTTAGTATAAATTTTATATGCAAAGCTCATTCAAAGTGCTTAATGTAGTAGCTAAAATTAATCTAATAAAAACAATTAAATAATATAAACAAGAGGACTTACAGTTAAAAGTTAAATAAAATGATAAATGTTAATAAATATTCAAAACATATTTTGTATACATTTATATGGTTTAAATCCTACTTAACCGACCGGTACCAGTTTGTTCGTATAAATAATCTAAGGTCTAAGCTCTCAAAAGTGAAGTATGGCGTGCCTCAGGGGTCAGTGCTTGGCCCGCTTTTATTCTCTCTGTACATGCTGCCACTAGGCTCAGTTATTCGTAAACATGGCATTAATTTCCACTGCTAAGCAGATGACACACAGCTGTACATATCAGCCAAAACTAATGACAGCCTTACAATCAACAAAATTGGACTGTGTAAAAGAAATAAAAGATTGGATGTTATTAAATTTTCTCTTACTTAACTCAGATAAAACTGAGGTTCTATTAGTGGGACCCAAGGCTGTGAGAGACAGGTTGGCTACATCTATCCTAAATCTAGATGGCTGTCCAGTATTGCCCAGTCCTTCTGTAAAAAAAAACTTAGGGGTCACATTTGATTCAAGAATTCTCCTTCCTTTTGATGCGCACATTAGCAGCAATCACTCGGCGATGTGCTTTCTTTCAATTACGTAATATCGCTAAAAACTTAGAAATATTCCCTCTCCTTTTTTAATGATGCAGAGAGAAACGTTGTTTTTTCATGCGTTTATAACCTCAAGGTTTTTTGGATTACCTGTAAACGCCTCTTACTTACTGGATTGCTCTAGTAAATCTATAAAATAACTTCAGTTAGTTTTTTCAGAATGCAGGGCTGCCCCCCCCTGGAGTGTAACTTCGAACTAGAAAATTGATCATATCACTACTGTTCTATTCATCACTGGCAACTGGTTTTTTTACCAGTCAAATTCCGCATTGATTACAACAATACTTTTATAACTTTATAAAAAGCTCTAACATGGCCTGGCCCACATTATCTGAGTGACCCTCTTAGGAGTTTTACAATCCAACTCGTCTACTTCGTTCGCGATGGGTGCAGGAATTCTTTTAGTTTCCTAGAATTTAAAAAAAGGTCACAGCAGGGGGGGAAAGGCCTTTCTCATACATGGCCCCCCCAACTATGGAATAAAACTTCCCACTTTCGTGCGAGCTTCAGACCACTCTCCCAAAAGTTTTAAGTCTAGGCTAAAGACATACTTATTTACGCAGGCTTTTGAATCTAGATTTAAGACCAGGATGCATGGCTTGGGTTTCCACTGGGGCCGGCAGTCTGGAGTCATGTCTGGCCTGCCTGCCTTTGTCCGCCTAGCCGGGAGTGTCTGGTGGGCGGGTCGGTGAACTGGGCTTGAACGGCTTCGGTCCTCGTGATCTTGAAACTTGTGCATCCTTGCTGGCCTTAGAATAAGGGGCAGAGCTGGGGGGTTCATAGTCAAAGAGTCTTATGGTGATTCAGAGACGTTTTTGGGTTGCCCCTGTCTTCTGCCTCTCCCGTGGGGTGTTTTTTCCAATGTCCTTCATGTGATCCCTATTGGCTGTGTTTCCTACCAGTTCTCCTTTTTCTAGCCTTATGATGATGCTACAGCTAATGCTGCCATGGTCTCATGCTACACATGGCATCAGTGATTGTTAATAGACACTGTGCTCTTAATCAATAACTAATTACATTTTCTGTTTTCTCTCCGAGCTGTGTTCCTGTACCAGTTCCAGCCCCACACATGATGTTCATCTGCTGCAGCTTCGCTCAAGCTGCTTCCGTCATCAGCTCCAGCCCCACCATACCCGGGCCACTTAATGTCGATGTGCATACTTCACATTTTATTCGAACTTTGACTCCATGACTTTAGTTTCGCTCTTAGATTTATCATCTACGCCGCCCAAGGAGGTTGGGTCATTTTTTGAGTCTTGGTCCTCCCAAGGTTTCTTCCTATAACTCAGGGAGTTTTTCCTTGCCACTGTCACCCTAGGCTTGCTCAATTTGGGATTCAACGTAGTTATTAGGAGATAATCTAAACTTGTAAAGTTGCTTTGAGACAATGCTCCATTGTAAAAAGCGCTATATAAATAGATCTGACTTGACTTGACTTGATATGCACACATCATTCAAAGTGCTTTATGTGGATGATAAATAAAATCAAATGTAACAATAACAAAAATAATTAAATAAAATAAACAAAAGGACTTTCAACAGCCTCTGCAGGACCTTACAGGTAGCATGATGTGACCCGCCATAAGGAACTGCTACGATTCTGTTCTAAAATTACACTTTTGGATTCATGGCTGCTCTCCATTATAATAGCTCTCACCTAGGGCTCCTGAGGACACGAGCGTAGCGGCGGCGGCGGGGAACGCAGCATCCTGTACCCGAGTCCTCAAAAAGAAAACGCTCAGCACACTTCTGTCCATGACTGCACACACACAGACACACACACAAATAAATAAATAAACAAATAAAAGTTCTGTGTACATCTCATACAAGAAACACAGAGTAGCAGTGAGGTTCTGAAGGTCATGTGTGGGTGTGAAGTTATTTTTACCCTGGTTTCTGGAGCATCAGCTGCTTTAAAATAATTTAAACCTGTACATGTATTTAAGGAACTAAGCGTCGGGGAATAAAAAGGAACAGAAGTCAACTGATGAAAGAATGGAAAAAGCAAGAAGAAAGAAAGACGTCTATAGAAAATGGAAGGAATGATTTTTGCAGGAAGGGCAGTAATGAAGGTCTACATGGTCAACAAAGTCTGCAATGGACATCTATAAAGAAATGAGCCAAATTCTATGGAGCAGTAGAAACAGAAACAGAACCTATAGAGAAATGGAATAGACGTCTGTGGTAGAATAGGAAGAATGAAAATTAATTGGGAAATGGACCAACATAGATGGGCAAAATCCACAGAAGCATGGAAAGAGAGGAGTTAGCAATGTAACGCTGTGGACTGGAAGGAGACTGTAGCACGTTAGAAAAACAGTCTATGGGGAACTTTAAGGAACAAATTCATGAGGGAAATGAAAAACCAGACGTACCATAGCCCTGTTTTGTGTTTGGAGGTGACGGTGTAAGAAAGCGACACTGGATGTGTCCTGATACCACGTTCCATACGATGATCTCTCCATCGTAGCTCCCAGTAGCTATGAGGTACGGAGGGCAGTGAGCGATGGACAGGACGTCCTCTCTGTGTCCCTTATTCTGTCCAATCAAAAAGATATCCTACATATTTGAAAGCCTATGGAGGAATGTAGCTATTTGGGATGGACAGAGCCTTTGGATAAAGGGAAGCTATCATGGTTCTGAGTTACCAGATCCTCCTGCCATGGTGGCTGGGGCCTCTCGACGTGATGAGAATCGTCCGGTGAGTCCTACAAACACAATTGTGTCGGTTTTAAAGGCTTTGATAAACTTAAAATCTGATTTTTGTTTAATCAGTGCACATCAAATAATTGAAATTTGTCATTGATTCAGGTTTTAACCCTGCTAATTCTCATCATCCTAAAATGGACAACCATCAAGATGGACTTTACTCTATACATTGTACATGTGGATTGGTCCAAACCTTAAGAAAAAACTAAATAATGATGTGATTTCAAACAGGTGATTATAATCCTGATTTGAAGCAGCATCCATAAAAGGAAAGCCTGAGTGTTTGAGGAGTAAAGATGATCAGAGGATCTCCAGTTTATCACCAAATGTGTAAAAACAATGTTCCTCACAGAAAGACTGGAAGGGATTTATATATTCCTCCCTCTACAGAGCAGAATATCATTAAACCATTCAGAATCTGGAGGAATTTCCTAAAAAGCCCAAACTGAAGAGGGATGACGGCACTGCATCAACAACCGTCGTTCATCAATAGCTGACAGAACCACATGGGCAAGGGATTCCTTTATCAAACCTTTATCAAGCTCTAGTTATCAAGAAAGAAAAAGGGGAAGAAAAAGCAAAAGAAATTAAGGAAGAAACAAAGTGATAAAGTGATTCAGAATCTGAGTAGCAAATCAAAGAGTTATGAAAAAGAAAGCTAAGAAAAAAGGAAAGAAAGAATAAAAGAAAGAATGCACCAAATTATGATTATAATCACCCGTTTGAAATCAAATCATTATTTAGATTTTTAATTCATTACTAGCTCTACAGTGGAATGTGTTGCAGGCCTGACATGCAGGAATGGATGTTTATTACCAGAAAAAAAACATGAAACTTCTCAGGTTCATCCTGTCTGCAATGAAATGTAAGGAACCACACAATCCCAACTTTTTCCGATTTCGGGTTGTAGTTAAGGCCTTTAACAAATACGTAACACGCAGCAGATCAGACCATGTGTTTGACGGATCATACTCACTACGTAAACGTCAATCCTCCGACTCCAGCCGACCGAAATCACAAATCTGCCCGAAGAAATATGAAATATGAGTCTGATAAATAGGAGCTGTGGGAAAAAAAATCAGAACTGCTTTGCTGTGGAGGCTTACGTGTTCCTGTGAACCTGCAGATAAGAGCAGTCACAGATTTCATCACTCCGACCTTCTGCACAGAAACACACAGGCGACACGCTGACTCTGTGGTAAAGGCCTAACATATTTCACCCCTTAGAGGTACATTTCCGTGGCTTAACCCTCAGAAGTCTGGACCAGTTATGGTCGAGTCTGATTTTTCCTTCATATAAAACCTTTCAGCATTTTATAACAATAACATTTTTTTTTCAGCATTAGTCTATTTTATCACCTCCACTTCTTCTGTGTTTTTAAACTCCAGCAGCACTGCTGTATCTGGACAAATCGATGGGACCAAGTGGGTTACACCAGATGCCGCATTGGACACAGCAGACTAACCCACTCGTACTTGAGTAAAGGGATCTGCTCTACGTGAGCTTACAGTAACAGAGGGCGTGGCCTACAGTACAGACAGGCAGCAGGGTTCCATAGCCCCAGCATATGGGATGCTTTTAACAGCACCAAAGCAAAGACACTGCTCAGCTTCCTTCCAGTAACTGAGCTGAAAAAACACAGGTAATTTCACACTCGACATGACGCCCTACACATCACCGCTAACAAACTCTTCTCTATGAACGCTCCTGCCATGAAGATGGGCGCTAAACATTCAATACCTACCTACCTACCCGCCTGTCGCATCTGAGCTACCCATGCCAGAGCGACACGCCCTAACAGGACTACGCTCTGCACCTGCGGAATTACAGAATGATGCCATAGTGTAGGTGCAGCTGATAACACGGACGATGAGCGAAGAAACAGGGAGGTGGTTTTAATTGTTAATGTATTCACGTTTATTTTTAGTTTGTTTTTGTTGGTTTTTGTAGTCAGTGGTTCCTGAAAATGGAAGAATTGAAAGTACCAGGAATGATGTTTTAAAAGTGTATAAATGGCAACTTTTACCACCCAAGCCCCTCAGGTGTGGTAAAAACATCCGAATTATATTATATTATCATCTTTTTAGTTATTCTTATATTTCTGCACCATTTTCATAGCAACCACCTAGGAACTCAATAGTAACCACCAACCAACATCTAGCAACACATAGCAACCACCTGGGATACCATGTCAAATACATAGCAACCACATAGTAATGACCAAAAGCGTTGCACCTTATTGACCATGTAGCAAGAGCCTAGCAACTGGAACCCACTCCAGCTGTGCAGCCATACTCCAGGAAATACACGTTTCTAGTCTATTTATTTTATTCTAAGTATGTATATGATCTGTGGTTTCCAACTAGTTCAACTTTAATTGACAAAAACATGACTTTCCAATAATTCCATAAGCACTATTTTGCTGGTAAATAAGCTTTTAATTTTCCACATTAGAGCAGAGCTATAAAATGAATTACTGGGTATTAATTAATGACTAATTAAAGTATTAGTGATGTAATGGGATCACTGAGGCTAATGCAAAGTTTAGGAATGTACCAACCTTGTAAAACAACCGGGTGCCGTGTATAACACTCACGGACTGCAGTGCTAATAAACAAACATCCGGTTCAGCTGTTAAAACTCAGGCAAGCCGGAGCACCCCTTCAGATTCACAGCACCTGAACTGAAAGGACCACTATTATTTAAATGATTCAGACATCTTTCTGCACCTCGACTCAGGATCTTCAAACAGTGGCCGTTGTTGAAGTTCCAGATCTTCAGCTGTCCGTCTCTGCCTCCGGTTAGGAGTCTACAAAACAAAAAGAATAAATACATGAGAACAAATGCAATAAAGAAATGAATTCTTTGAAAATGAAATGAATGCATCCCAAACCAGACCTTCTGCCCTTAGGATCGAAGCTCATGCAGGTTATGGCCGAAAGTCCATGAGCTCCTCCGAACTCAAACACCTGACACCCTGTGTCCACATCCCAGACTTTTATTACCTGAAATAACAATAAAAAGAAGCTGTCATTAAAATTAAAATCATTTTCAGTTTACATAGGAGACGTATCAGAACACAAACGCACTTTAGAGACACCAACTGACCTTACATGCATTTTTGAATGTGGGATACCCGGAGGAATCCCAAGCAGACACAGGGAGCACATGCAAAATCCACACAGGCGGGATCTGCATCTCAATGTATTATTAGAGAAATTATTTTACCTAATTATTTTTGTTTTTTCTGTCTGTGGATTCCAACTGTGTTTTTTTTAATAAAATATATTAATTTATTTATTAAATATATATTATTTTACTGACGTATTTGACTGTGCTTAATTATTCTTAATTATATCTTCAGGGGGTTTCCTGAGGAACTGGCACCCATGTAAGGGCACCCACCAATTAAAAAAAAAAATGTAATCATTTAATATTTTTGAAATTGCTTTTGTACACTAAATACTTTTAAGTTTTAACTGCAACTTATTAAACCAATATGGCGTTAATATGTCTTTATTAAAACGTTTCGACGTTTTTTTGAATAATTTAAACTTCTTAATAATTATTTATTAATTATTTATTTACCTTATTTGCTGCTCATTAGGAGGCCTTATGTAAGCTTTATGTTACCAGTTCTTATTTACCGAATCCTGGCTGCAGCTCACCACCTGCCGAAATTCCTGACTGTACCCGCAGCACAGCACCGCCTCCTTATGAGAGGAGATGACGCCCCCCTGAGGCTGGGATCTGAATTACAAAGAGAAAAATATGAGAAATTCCATCATTACCGGTAATATGGCCTGCCAAATTAAATCTCTCCTCCAAAAACTTAAAACACTTTCTTCTCCTGCAGCTCTCTGTTACTGATATAACCAGTATTAATAATCTACAGTTACACCATGGAATTACCATAACGCCAAAAATATTGGGACACTTCAACATCCTAAGCTACAGCTATTAACCATATACTGTATATCAGGACAATCTATGAAACTGAACCGTAAATATCTGAAGAGCTAAATAACCTTTAAACATAAATTTCTGGAATTCTAAAAGACAAATAACCATAAATATGTGGACAGCTGAGTATCTTTTAAACTTAAATATCGTACCTAACACCTTAGCAACAACAGAGCAACAGCCTAGCAACCACTCTTGGAATTACCATACAACCATAAATATTGGGACAGCTAAATGATCTTTAGCCATAACCATCTAGACATCTAAATGAGCTCTAGTATAACCAGATAAGTGTTATTCATTATTTGCTAATAGGACTTACTTGCTTTTGAGAGACAGGATGGCGAGTGAATCGGTGGCAATGTAAAGAGCTTTCACTGCTGCAGAGTAAAGACAAGCCGAAAGATCCCCATGCAGCCAGCTGGCCTTCGGGTGGGCCGTGAAGAGGCAACACTGTTCCTGGATGTCCCATATCTGTAATAATAATAATAATAATAATAATAATAATAATTTTCCTGAATTAATTACAACAGGGCTTGAAATGTGATGTAGAAAGAATGTGGGTTTGTGTCCAAATACTTTTGGCCACATGTTGGGTTGTGTCCTAATACTTTTGGCCACATGTTGGGTTGTGTCCTAATACTTTTGCTTCCTTTTGTATCCTGTCCTGACCTGACCTGAAGACTCACACCCGGGTCCGTAGTACCACCAGTAGATTTACTCACTCGGGCCGTGCTGTCTGTGGAGACGGAGAAGATGCGGCCGTCCTCTGAGGAGATGCAGAGATAGAAAATGGGAGCCAGGTGACCTTTTAAAAGCCCCGTGGGCCTCCTGTTATGTCCGGAGATCAAAGAGAGAGGTGCTAACGGTAACCATAACAGCAGGAGATCAAATAAACCTCATCTAAGTCATGCAGTTTTATACGATATGGAGTTTTTTACAGGATGGGAGTCATGGAGGGAAGCTCTTCGGACTAATAAAGAAAGTAGCTGTTTGGATTCCAAAGTCACTATTTAGGAGAATCTGATTGGATAATAACTGCAGGGATTTTATTGTTTCAGTTGATAATAATTTAATTCTGTTTTATTAACAGTTTTTACCAGATTTAATTTTAATAACAGATTCATTTTAACATGTTTTACCAGATTTAACTTTATCACAATTAATTGTATTACCAGACTTAATTTTGTAACCATATTTAATTTTATGAAAAGATTTTGTTTTATTGACAGATTTTATTTTATCATATTTAATTTCCTCATCATATATACCAGATGAAATTATATTATTCAATTAATTTTATTACCAGATTTAAATTTATTATCACATTTTATTGCCAGATCAACTTTTATTAACAGATTGAATTTTATTAACAATTATTACCAGACTTAATTTTGTTACCAGATTTAGTTTTATTAACAATTTAATTTCATTAACAGACATATATTTTTAACAGATTAAATTTATTGTCAGATTTAATTATTAAAAGATTTAGTTTTATTACCAGATTTAATTGTATCAACAGATTTAATTAAGTAAGGTTGTTGAAATTAAAGTTCCTTCTCTTATGTTTTAGGCTTTACATACAGCAGTAACTTTGTTTTTGATTTCTTGGTTTAAGTTTTTTAATTTATCATTACTTTTATGGATAGTTTTTGATGTCTGAAGTGAAGAGTGATTTATTTCTTGCTCTAATTTGATGATTGATGAGGCTTTAGTTGTAGTGGGGCAAAAAAGTATTTAGTCAGCCACTGATTGTGTAAGTTCTCCTACTTACACAGAAGAGAGAGGTCTGTAATTTCCATCATAGCTACACTTCAACTATGAGAGACACAATGAGAAAAAAATCCAGGAAATCACATTGTAGGATTTCTAAAGAATTTAATTGTACTGTAAGTCATGGTGGAAAACAAATATTTGGTCACCCACAAACGAGCAAGATTTCTGGCTCTCACAGACCTGTAACTTCTTCTTTAAGAAGCTCTTCTGTCCTCCACTCGTTACCTGTATTAATGGCACCTGTTTGACCTCGTTATCTGTATAAAAGACACCTGTCCACAGCCTCACACAGTCAGACTCCAAATGCAACCATGGCCAAGACCAAAGACATTTTTAGGAGAACTTGCACAATCAGTGGCTGACCAAATACTTTTTGCCCCACTGTGTCTCTGATCTTGGTGCTTCCATACTGAGGGCTGAACTATGACGCCGATGTTCACAATGTTTTTTCACAGTTTTTTAGTGTTTTTGCCCCAAACTGAAGACCAGCTCATCCTGCTGGACCAAGACATTAGCAATAAAGTAAAAATGAAAGTCCTTACGCAGGAACATAAGGATTCCACATGCGTACGATCCGGTCCATCCCTCCGCTCACCAGCAGGTTATGTTTCTTACAGAGGTCGAAGGTCATGACTCCTTTATATACAGAGAAGATGGTCTGGTCACACGGGGCCCTCTGCTGTGGGACGGTGCTGCCGAGGGACGGTTTTTTGGGTTTCCCCTCACACGCCTCTCTAATTTCCTTCAGCTGCTGCTCGATGTTGGTGGAGGGAAGAATGCAACCTTAAAAAAACAAACAAACAAACAAAAAAAAAAAGATCAAGCAGTTAGTGTTAATGTACGGCATTACAGGGGGTTCGAGTCCAGTGCCCTGTGGCAGGACGGGAGGGCTCGTCCCCTAAATCTGAAACCATTTCAATACTATTACTAAATCTAATTTTAGTTAAATCAGATATATACTTTTTTATTACCAGATTTAATTTTGATAACAGATTCAATTTTATTACCAGCTTTAATTTTATTAGCAACTTCAATTTTTTTCAGATTTCATTTTATTAAAAAAAATTATTAAAAAGTGGAGTTTTATTCCAGATGTAAGTTTATTACCAGATTAAATTTTATTGTCTGTTTTAATATTATTTAAAAAAAAAATTATTATCAGATAATGCCATTAACAGATTTAATTTAATTCCCTGATATAATTTTAACATATTTAATTTTATTACAATTTACTAGATGTCATTTTTTTGACCAGATTTACTTTGAGCATATTTTAGTTTTATTAACAGATTTCATTATATTAACAATTGTTCTCCATATTTAATTTTGTTATCAGATTTAATTTTACTACTAAATTAAATTATATTACCAGATTGAACTTTATTGCAGGTTTAATTTTATTAACATTTTTTTACCTAATTTAATTTTATTAACAGATTTAATTGTATCATCAGATTACTTTTTTGCCAGATTTAATTTTATTTACATTTTTAATTATATTAACAATTTAGTTTTATTATCAGATTAAATTTTATTGCCAGATTTAATTGTATGAACAATTTTTAAATGTAAAAAATATATATTTTTTTATTAACAGACTTCATTTTATTATCAGATTTAGACTTAGTTATCAGACTGTATTTGTATTTATCAGATGTTCGTCGGATCTCTGGTTTGTTTACTCTCTTGTTAAACATATCACAGCCACAGTCCCTTATATTTAAATTAGATTCACTTAATTACGTTAGGACAGAGCTCTGAATGAGGTCAGATTTGTTCCATAGACGTTTCCTCTTAATAACTTAATGAGGATTAACTGGGGATGATCATCATCTGCTCCCTCGTGCATTCAGACGGAAGCTTTATACTGTCCTTGAACTCTTAATTAGAGTCGAGCTTTACGATCTTATAAAAGCAGGACTTTTTATACGTTACCAACAACCAGAGCAGAAGCTTCGTGATTGGAGGTAGAGACGATGGCCGAAAGGCTCGGATAATATTTCACCTACGATGAAACAATAATAATAACAGAATAAGACCTGTTTAAACAGAAAATAAGATTAAAAATCCTCATTAATAGTGTATAAATAATTAAATCCAACCTTTGTAACCCAGTCCTGATGAACCTTCCATCTGATAAAAGTTACATTTGGAGAAAGAGCCGCCAGATCGATCCCAGCACTGGGAACATTCTCCACCTTCGGCAGCTTCTTCCATAACCTGCAGGAGATTTAATTCAGAAAATATCAACTGATCCAGGTAAGTATGCACACTATATGGACAAAAGTATTGGGACACCTCCACATCAGACCTACAGGAGCCTTTATGGCATCAAATTTGAAATCCATATGCATTACGTTGGGGGGAGTTGGTTCCCTTTTGCAGCTCTAACAGCTTCCACTCTTCTGGGATCTACAGGATTTTGGACTGTGACTGTGGGGATTCATCCAGAAGAGCGTTTGTGAGGTCAGACACTGATGTTGGCTGAGGGGGCAGGGATCACAATCTCCGTTCTAATTCATCCTAAAGATGTTAGATGGGGTCGAGGTCAGGACACTCTGCGGCCCGAGACCATGACTTTATGGAACAGGACTGGACCTTCCCCAAACTGCTCCCACAAAGTCAGGGTTAGGGTTAGATTGTCCCAAAATCACTTGGTTATGCCAAAGCATTAAGAGTTGCCTTCACTGGAACTAAAGGCTTCACCAAATCCAGGAACTTCCAATTTGTTCTTTAGCATTCACATCATTCATTCATTCTTTTTTATTTTTTCTTTCTTAATATCCAGAAGGGAATGAATGCGTTTGTCTCCTGTCATTTCTGTTTGAAGGTGCATCTTTGATCTGACTGAGGGGTGACGGACGTTGAATGCAATGGGGCATCAATTAGAGGTGCTGATGGGTAACAGGTACTTGGATGTGTATTCAGGTGATGCTGACCTCTAGTGGTGAGGCATGGGCTTGTCAGGATGTGAATTAAAACTTGTTTAAGCGAGCACAGCGGCCCAGTTAAGTGCCTCAAACTCCTTTAAAGGCCGTGTTAAAATGAGGCTCATTAAAACGGTTTATGTCAGGGTTTTCGGACGACTTATGGCCCCTGAACATAGACTTCCCGTGATTTTTAGCAGCCACGCCTGCGATGTGATCTGTCTTTAAGAAGCAGGGTGAGGACAATGCTTGCTTACCTGAGGGTCTCCCCGACCGATGTCATTAGTATGATATTCACACAGCCCTAGGACGCAAAAAAAGTCTCGTGATTAATCACGGTAGTTCGGCGACCTTCCAGGAAGCCTGGGCGTCGGGTTCGTAGATACCTGAGTGTCCCCATAAACAATGGCACATTGATCCGATCCGGTGTAGCTATGAGAGAAGAGAAGAATGATCAGGACTCACAAAGTGGCCACAGTGGGTAAGGATAATCAATTTCAACAAGTGTAACTCCCTGACAGTGCTGGAAACAATCCCAGTCTCTCACCAGTAGTCTAATTTCATAGGCACAGTCTCCAGGGAGTTGATCTGACAGTAAGGTTCCAGGGAGGAAAGTTCGTACAGCTGGATTTCTCGATCCCTGCAGAACCACATGGACAACGGATTCCTTTATCAAACCTTTATCAAGCTCTACAATACAGAGCTACATTCACAGATACCACTTAGAACATTACTGTGCTAAAAAGAAGTCTTATGTTATAACCATGTCCAGAAGGGGCGTCGGCTTCTCTGGGCTCGGAGGATCTGGGATGGACCATCATACAGTGGGGACGGGGATTGTGCCTACTTTACGAATCGTAAAGAGAACCATCAAACTCACCCCGTGCCAACGATCAGCTTGTTGAACTGTGGCATCGTGATGAAATCTGTCGCCCACTTCGGCTTTCGTCCGACGGGTCTCTCAGGCTTAGGAAAGGATTTAACAATGACAAATACATTAAAGATCTCATACTGATCCTTTTTCTCTTGCTTGGCAGCACCGGGGCTTTTGGAGAGCTGTTAATCAGATGGCGCGGCTTACTGCCGTACCACCCTGGTTGGCACTCTGATGGGAGCCACCTGGGAATGCCAGTTTCTATCTTAGATCTCAGAATGTACTGCACCTTTACAGTACGTCACTCACAAACACACTCTTGCTTTTCCTGAGCTGTAGGTTGGAGCTCCAGTAGCTGACGGTTCCATCCTCCCTCACAGTAACCAGAGCTCCATCCGGGGTATGGTGGATCCTCAGAACCGGCTCGCCATGGGGCAGGGGCTTCATACGGGCCGGTAACGTAAAGGCTGCCTGCTTACCTCGAACCCGTGACTCGTGTTTCTCAGCATACTCCAGCTGCATGTACGTACAGAACTCCTCCTGAAACAACCAACCGGAAACGCTAAGGGAAGCCCCGCAAGAAATAAATCATCTGCTCAGTGCTTAATCCTTTGAACCAGAGATTCAGAGAATCGACTCACAGGATTACAATTAGATACAAGCTTCAGAATCAAGTTCATTTTTATGATGTTGAAACAAATACTCAAAGAATCTACTCATATGCATACTATCACTTACAACCTTCGGAATCGAATCAGTTCTTGCTACATTGAATCAGAGATTTGAAGAATCGACTCACACTCATAATAGTAAAGACAAGCTTCAGAATTGAGTCAATTCTCACTACTTTAAATCAGAGATTCAAAAAAATCGACTCACAGACATGTTACTATGTACAAGCTTTTGAATCAAGTTAATTCTCACTCATTTGAATCAGAGATTTGAAGAATAGACTATCATCATGCTATTAGGTACGAGTCAGTTGGTACTCCCTTGAATCACAGATTCAAAGAATCGACTCGTATGCATCACTTACAAGCTTCGGAATCAAATCAGTTCTTGCTACCTTGAATCAGATATTCAGAGAATTGACTCGCACGCTTGCTATTAGACACGAGCTTCAGAATCAAATCAATTCTCACTGATTTGAATCGGAGATTTGAAGAATTGACTTACAATTATATTATTAGGTATGAGTCAGTTCCTACTCCCTTGAATCACAGATTCAGAAAATCGACTCATAGACACACAATTAGATATAAGCTTCAAAAACGAGTCAATTCTCACTACTTTGAACCTAAGATTCAGAGAATTGACTCGTAGGCATACTATTAGGTATGAGCCTCAGAAACAAGTCAGTTCTTACTATGTTGAATCAAAGATTGAAAGAGTCAACTCACAAACAAATTATTAGTTACAAGCTTCAGAATCAAGTCAATTCTTACTACTTGGAATCAAAGATTCAAAGAATCGACTCATAGGCTTTCTATCACAAGATTCGGAAGCGAATCAGTTCATACTACTTTGAATCAAAGATTTTAAGAATCGACTCGCTGAGATACTATTAGATGCAAGTTTCAGAGTCTAATCAATTCTCACTACCTTGAATCAAAGATTCGGAGAATCGACTCGTAGGCATACTGTACTATTAGTTACAAGCTTCATAATCAAATCACTTCTTACTACTTTGAATCAGAGATTTGAAGAATCGACTTGCAATCATACTAAGAGATAAAAAGCTTAAGAATTGAATCAATTCTCACTAATTTGAATCAGAGATTCACAGAATCAACTGATAGATACACTATTACAGCAAGCTTCAAAATCAACATTCAAAGAATTGACTTTGAATTGACCATTACAAATAAATATTAAGAGCAAGCTTCGGAATCAAGTCAGTTTTCACTACTTTGAATCAGAGATTCAGAGAGTTGACTCGCAGGTATACCATTAGAAACAAGCTTCAGAATTGAGTGACTTGTCACTATGTTTAATCACAGATTCAAAGAATCGACTAGCAGACCAACTATGAGATGCAAGCTTCAAAACTGAATCAGTTCTCACTACTTTGAATCAAAGATTCAGAGAAGCGACTCAAGACCATGCTATTAGTTATGAGCTAAAAAAAAGTCAACTATCAATTCTCCAAGAATCAACTCGGTGCGATACTATTAGACATGAGGTTCAGAATCAAATATATTTTTACTACTTTGAATCAGAGATACAGAGAATCGACTCAGAACCATACTATTAGATATAAGCTTTAAAATGGAATTAAATCTAACTACTATGAATCATAGATTCAAAGAATCGACTCATAGGCATACTATTACTTACAAGCGTCGAAATGAATTAATTCTCATTATTCTGAATAAAAAATTCAAAGAGTCGACTCACAATCATACCATTAGATACAAGCTTCGGAATCGTCAGTTCTCTCCACTTAGGGTTAATCAGAAGACAGAGTGGAATGACTCAGTTCTTTTTGCCTCAGACTTCAGGATTAAATCACTGCATCTGTTTAGCTTTTTCCAGGCTTCTTGTGCCTCAGTACAACAAGTAGTCCAGAAACGCCCTGATCAATAACATCGATCGATTACAAGCAGTAAGGAAGGATATATTAATCGTACCCACTGAACTCTGCCTTGGCCTGAGTGGTCGATCTTCATGAAGAGCTCCTGGATCTGAGAATCGCTCTGTAACGTTTGGAGAGGAGAAACGAACCTTTAACTCATCTGAGTATTAAACCCAGCAGAGAACATACCAAATTCCAAATCCCTCATGATGATGAATGCACACCCTATGAAGCATGCTGATCGCAGGTGGCAATGCAATAGCGTGTTTACAAACATTACCCGTTTTAAAATATTATTATACAGTGCTGGCACACAGCCAAAAGTATTGAGACATGCCCCTGTACACGTCCACCTAGCAACACCATAGCAACCGTCTGGGATACCTTAGCAATCACATAGCAACACCATAGCAACCACCTGGGACACCATAGTAATCACCTAGCAACCGTCTGGGATACCACAGCAACCACATAGCAACATTTTAGCAACCATGTGGGATACATTACCAATCACCTAGAAACAACATAACAACCACCTGGGACACCATAGCAACCGCCTAGCAACCACCTAGCAACACCTTAGCAACCAGCTGGAATACCTTAGCAACCACCTGTGACACCACAGCAACCACTTGGAACAACATAGCAACCACCTAGCAACTACCTGGGACGGGGACACCATAGCAACCGCCTAGCAACCACATGTGATACATTAGCAACCAACTAGCAAACACCTATCAACATCTTAGGATCCATCTTGAATACCTTAGCAACCATCTGGGATACCTTAGTAATCACATAGTAACAACACAGCAAACCACATGGAACACAATAACAACCACCTCAGATACCTCAGCAACCACCTAGCAACAGCATAACAACCACCTGGGACATCATACCGACTGCCTAGCAACCACCTGGGACATCCTAGCATCCACCTAGCAGCACTGTAGTAACCAAAAGTATTGCGACAAAAGTATATGTGGCCAAAAGTATTGGGACACACCCCACATAAGGCAAATTGCAGTGACACACAAGCCGTACTCTTTCCATTTGTCGAATTTCAAGCACTGTTGTAGTTCCTTCAGGAAATGCAAATCTAGTTTTGGAAATGATTTGTAATTTAAAATAGCATTGTTAGGGGGTGGGTGTCCTATAGCCTATCCCAGAATTCACAGGGCACACCAATTCGTCGGAGGGGGTGCTTTTGCATTGCCTAGCCTCCCCTGCCTCAGGCTCAGCCAGTTGTTGCCACGTGAAACCCAACGTGACTGGAGGGCATCGCCAGTAGGCTGAGCCTTATAATCATAATTTGTCTTTTTAATTAATAATTAATTTTATTAATTACTAATATGACATTGCAAAATGTAAAGTACCCAAAAATGTAAAACTAAATAAATAAATATTAGTAATGTAAACTTAACTGAAATACGAAATTATTTTTAAATAAAAATCTATGCCTTATTTTTAGTTACCATCTGAACAATCAATCATCCCCAAGCACGTTAGAAACGGATTTGTTACATAACATGGAATTATTTTAGTCTTATTTTCAGATTAATTAATTAATTAATTAATTAATTAACTAACACTTACAATGTTGTGCAGACCCAAACATGTCTTAATGATCAGACTGAAGTTCTGAAGGTCCAGAGATTCATTTTCAGCTCTCTCAAAGTCCTGCGCCAAAACAAACTCCAATTATTAGGACTAATAATAATAATAATAATAATAATAATAGCAGCAACAATTATAATAATAACAATAATACAGTACGATTATTAATGTGATCATTTATTACCTCAAAGGCAGATTTCAGCTTTGTGAGACTTTCCAGGGAAACTTTCTGCTCCATCTGTTACGATCAAAATCAGAGATCATCTCTTAAAATAAAGATCAGCTGTGTAAATTCTTCAAAGTTAACTTTGTTTATTAAGTAAGAAACTAACAGTACAGGAAATGATGTAAGATATGTTGCACATCATTAGTTGGAAGCTAAAGCGGATCAATGATTACGTGATAGGTTGTCGTGTCGTTTCTGTAACACATCCATCACAATGCTTTTGTGTTTCCTGTCAGACGTTATGAAAGCAGCAGTCCATATGGCTTCATCCAGCTTCGATTTCGCACTGAGGTGATAAATATCTTTAATCACATCCTCTGGATGTAACCCGTAATAACTCCAGAATACCTTCATCACTCAGTGCCAGGTGGAGTACTGTTCATGAGCTCCAGAGGAGATCTCAGCAGGAACGCTCGGCGGGGGGTCACCTACTGAGGCCTATATAAAGTGGCATGAATGAAATGAACTTCGAAATGCTCCTGGAACCAAACGAATCACAGAGCAGCTTCCTGTTTATTAACCACAGCCAGGAAAATCAAATCACGATCAGGAACTGGAACCGAGGAATAGCACAGCAACAACATGGACCGGTAAGTTATGATGCGTTATATTATATCACACAGTATGTTACATCAAATTACGTTTATGTTACATTAAATGTCAATATATTACATTGCATTATGGCATGTTGCAATAAATTATATTTATGTTACATTACTTTAAATTAAGCCTCAGTATGTTATGTTACAATAAATTAGGTTGATCTTGATCACTGTGGTGTGTCACGTTACATTAAATGTCAATATGTTGTGTTACATTTATGTTACATTAAACCTCAATATGTCACATTTGCTACTTTACATTACATTGTTATTTACATACATGTTATGTTGCTTTATGGTACAAAAGCCTGAGTCTTTGAGGAGTAAAGATGATCAGAGGATCTCCAGCTTATCACCACATGTTTAAGAAAAGAAATGTTTAAAGATTGAAATGTTTAAAAACAATGTTCCTCAAAGACAGATTGGAACGGATTTATATATTTCAATCCTAAATAGTTTCTGATTTGTCCTGTTGATAAATGCATGGACGTCCCTGATAAAGATGTCATCTTGAAGGCAGCTCATGTTGCTCTAAAATGTCTTTTCTGCATTAATGCTGCACCACAGAAGTGGAAATGACCTTTACCAAGGGCCCTGACCCGACCCCATACCATGCCAGAGCCTGGCTTTTGGACTTGTTCCTCATAACAGTCTGGATGGTCCTTTTCTTCATCTTTGGTCCGATCAAGGTTGAGCACAATCCCCGTTCCCACTGTGTGATGGTCCATCCCAGATCCTCCGAGCCCAGAGAAGCCGACGCCCCTTCTGGACATGGTTATAACATAAGGCTTCTTTTTAGCACAGTAACGTTTTAAGTGGTATCTGTGAATGTAGCTCTGTATTGTAGAGCTTGATAAAGGAATCCTTTGTCCATGTGGTTATCAGCTATTGATGAGTGACGGTTGTTGATGCAGTGCCGTCTGAGGGAGCGGAGATCACCCCTCTGCAGTTTAGGCTTTTTAGGAAATTCCTCCAGATTCCTTGAATCATTTAATGATATTCTGCTCTGTAGAGGGAGAAATACATAAATCCCTTCCAGCCTTTATTTGAGGAACATTGTTTTAAACATCTGTTGATAAACTGGAGATCCTCTGATCATCTTTACTCCTCAAACACTCAGGCTTTTGTGGATACTGCTTTTGGTCTAAATCATGATTATAATCACCTGTTTGAAATCACATCATTATTTAGTTTTTATTTCATTACTAGTTCTAAATTGTCCCCGCCCCAATTTTTGTTTTGGAATGTGCTGCAGGCCTGAAATGCAGGAATGGATGTTTATTAGCAAATGAAAAACACATGAAATATCTCAGGTTCATACTGTCTGCAATTAAACAAAAGTCCAAGTAAATCTAAGGAGCACTGTGGGTTTTTTAAAATTAGCATTTTCCATACCGTCCCAACTTTTTCTGATTTGAGGTTGTAAATCCTCACCTTGAGTTTAGATGTTGTGTAGGCGGCTCTGCGGGTGGAGGCCTGATGGAGGCTGAACTTCATATCGTCTCCAAGAGTGAACGAATGTCGTCTGTGCTCCTGCTTCAGCAGTTCCCTCTCCAACCAGTCCGGTTTCGGGCTTTTCTCCAGATGTTCCTCACTGAACTCAGATCTTCCACTGAGGACCCCATAACTCACTCGTCTGCGCCCCGTTTGCGTTGACTGGGGGTGGAGAGTGGGTCCATGGACTGGTCTGAACTCAGACAGGAGACTAAAGATAGAGAAATAGTAAGAACACTATGATGTTGGGACTGTGGTAGCCTAGCGGGTAAGGTACTGGACTATGGTCCAGGGTTCAAAGCCCACCTCTGCCAAGCTGCCACCGTTGGGTCTTTGAGGAAGGCCCTTAACCCACAATTGCTTGGATTGTAAGACTGTAGCAAAAGTCTCTCTGGATAAATACTGTAAATGTAAAAGATGTTCTGGTACCAGATCCAGTCTTTGAACCTTTACTCAGACCACGTAACTATGAATTTAGTATAAACATCTCTGCTCGTTTTTGAAGCATATTCACTCCACTGTGCCTGACTGCCTCACTCACCTGGCAAGACAAAACAATCAGCCAAACACCAGAGGGGGGCGGGCGACAAGATGACGCGGTCAATAAAGCATGAAGATGAGCTCGTTCCTCACGCTGAGATCCGAGCAATCAAAGAAAAGAAGCAGGAGAATGGAACGTCAACGACCTGACCTGCCTGATAACCCAAATCCAAAAGCAATCACCTGGGTACATTCTGGGTCTCCATTCTGCCCCCAGCAGAGGTGGGCCGAGTCTTCATTCCTAGCTGCATCTCTGATCGGCGGCAGGTTCTTTCGTCGGTTCCTCTGCAGGCTCCTTGTTTGTGTTGTTTGGTTATCAGGAGCTATGGTTGCATTCGGTTCAGCCCACAGCTCACCGGAGTCTTGTGTTACCTGATATTCAAGCCTCCCTTATACTGCATGATACCACACACACACACACACACACACACACACACACACACCTGTGCTCCACTGGGGGTCTGAAACCACCCGAGGATGGCTTGTTGTTCATACTAATAGGTCGTAATTTAAAAATAAAGGGAACCCCGGAGGTTTGTAAAGAAATGAGCAAATGAACTCAACCAAGAATTTAAATTAAACAGGACCCTGAAGTGCAGCCGAAAATCAAGTGAGCAAGATTTCCGTGGATCCCCTGCTATTGAGATCTGGTCATCGGTGCCCAGATGAGACTATTTGCTAGAATATTTCAAAAAGTGGCACCCTTGTGAGGTTTTCGCCTGTAAAGAATGGTGTAATTGGGGAAAAAGATCCAAGGAAAGGAGAGCCTGTGAACGTAAACAAAAAACGCTGGTGATCCAGCGAACGTTTCCAAATCCACAACTCATCATTTCTTAGCATGGATGGCCTACAAGACTCATATTCAATATCCCTCAGGACTAATATAGTTCTGTATATCTGTATCTCTATCATGAGACGACCGGTTTAAGTGCCGATGTCGTTTAGGGGAAACCAGTAGGCTAAAGGAAACAACACCTGGAACACTGAGCAGCAAAAACATGGCTTGCTCAGATGAGTCCAGATTTGTGTGGCACCATGCATTTAACTTTCTGTAAAGAGTTCCCAAAGATCACCCAACTTGTACAAATGTACGCTCATGAACTTTGAATGTGTCACTAAGGTAACTGAATCAGAGTCAAGACGGAAAACGCGGATAATATCATAAAGGTAGTGTTTGAACGGCATGACCGTAGGAATCACATAGTCTGTTCGAAGGTCAAACCCCCAAAAGTTCCTCTTGGTAAAATCCAACGTTTGTTTACTAGACTAAATCCTGATTAAATTCCTTCTGGGAGGCTTTGAGTTTCAAGTCCTTTTATTTCAGGGGAAGAAGACTTGAACGGCAAGTCTCGTTTTCTCTAATGTATTACAGTCCATATTTAGTTATTTTTATATTTTTTTTCTTCTTTGTTTTAATGATGCTGTTTAAACTTCTGTATATTTAAACTGAGGTTTATAACATTTATGGATTTTCCTTGCCACTGATGCCCTAGGTTTGCTCAGTGAGGACTGTGGATCTGGATATTTATAAAGCTGCTCTGAGACAAAAACTCTCTGCTCTGTTATAAAAAGACTATAGAAACAAATCTGACTTTGGCTGGAAATGTACCGTGTGAACTACTTGAGAATCATCAGCAGCTTCTTCTTTCTGATTTCCTTCACGGCGTTGGCTGGTGTTAAACTCGCCGTCTCTCATTAAACACCATCCACGGCTGATCGGAGCTTCATTCATGGATCTGTTAAGCCCAGCTCTTATTAACCCGACCGAGCTGCTGATGATCTAGAACTCCAACTAACAGTTCTGACTCAGAACATTTGCATTAAGAGCTACAGATAAATAATTTATATGATAACGCTGATCCTGTGCTTCGGTTCTAACACCGGGATCTCACTCTGTGCTTCAGTCGGTAGAACAGTGCACCTTAGTAACAGCCTGCCTTATAAACCAGACCCATTTTATTTACTGAATGGAAAGGCACTTTCTTCTTAATAAATTAAAGTTTATCAATCTATATATTTGGGTTTATTTTCTATATAATAAACCATTTTTGGGAAACCACTTTCCCTCAGAAAGCTCAGATCATTTATTAGTGGTTAACAGATAGTTTATTGGTCAGACCTACCTGATACTTACACGTAACAGCCATTGTATCAGGCTCTGTGAAACCTAAGAACAGAAAGAAATCAAAACCTCTGCATGTATTTATGCAGCCAACATCCAGCAACAGTGATGCTGCTGTGCTCAGAAACTGACCATGATTTGTTAGCAGACCAGACAGAGTTAGAGACAGCCAGTGTATAACACACAGTACTCGATTCTCTTTTCCTTGAGCACAGAAACATAAATACGCAGATGATGACCATGTTACAGAGGTCCAGGCCAGACTGAAACCCTCTCCAGCACCGGAGGAGAACCGGAGACCATCACTGGGTCCTTCACTGCATCAGGACGGTTTGGCACTCTGTGTAATAACGTCTGCACCAACGACTTTTCTGTATAATGACAAAAAAATTCTATTACTCATGCTCATTCATCCATATCACATAATAATTAAAATAAGGTTTAGTTCAAGTGAAGTGAAGTCAAATTGATTTATACAGTGCTTTTACAACACAGCATTGTCTCACAGCAGCTTCACAACTGTATTGGCTCAAAGCCCTAGTTGAGCAAGCCCGAGGCGACAGTGGCAAGGAAAAACTCCCCAACCTTATAGGGAAGAAACCTTGGAAGGACCAAGAGGACCTCAAATAGGGAAATAGGGACCCATCCTCCTTGGGCAGCCTGGATGTTCAGTTTACCTTTCTCAGGTAGAAGTTTGTAAAAGTTCTGGAGCTCTTCAGGGTTGAGGGACCTCAGCACTGACTGGACGTCTGAGATTTTACCTCCAAAATGTCTCTCGTACATCGTAACATGTTTCTCCAGACTGCTGAGATGTTTGGGAACGATGGTGGGAACTAAAATATAACAAAAAAACAAAATAAACCAGGGTAACCATAGTAACCACCTAGCAACTGCCTAAAGACCATAGTAACCACCTAACAATCATCTAATAATATTAATACTAAGCTTTATTTATATAGCACTTTTTCAAACATTTTACAAAGTGCTTTACACAAGCAATAGTAAAAACAAACGAATAATAAAACAGATTTATAAAATAAAATAGAAATAATAAAAGTTTATATAAAATCCAAACAGACAAAACATTAGCTACAAGCTAACCTGAACATGAGTGTCTTAACCCTCCTCTTAAATGTGCTAAGATCGTCCAGAGCCCTCAGGTCATCAGGAAGAGAGCTCCAAAGGTCGGGGCCATAATAAGAAAGGCCGCCTTTCCACTCTTTTGGTCCTGTTAGCGGATCTGAGGGCCCTCGGTGGAACGTCCCTAACAATCATATCACTGAGGTACTGGGGAGCCAAACCATGGAGGCATTTCAAAACCAGTAAATGCATCTTAAAATCAGTTCTAAATGATACTGGTAACCAGTGTAGCTGTTTGAGGGCCGGTGTGATGGGATCCCTCTTTTTTTTACCAGTCAGGATTCTTGCTGCAGCGTTTTGCGCCCTCTGTAGGTTGGAAACGGAGCTCTTTGGTAGGTCAGAAAGAAGAGCATTACAGTAATCCAGGCAGGATGATATAAAGGCGTGTATGAGTTTCTCACCATCAGCCAGTGACGTTACACACCCTGGATATATTTCTGAGGTGGAAGAATGCAGTTTTACAGATGTTGCTAATATGGATCTTACAACTAAAATCACTGTCGAAAGTGACAGCCAGGTTTGTGACGGTGCTTTGTGAGTCTATGGAACAGGATTTTAAGCATCTCAGTGCCTCTGCCTTCACTTCGCCATTACCAATAAGTTATTTCAGTTTTATCCTTATGTAGCTGCAGAAGATTATGACACATCCAGTTAATATCATCTAGACATGGACTGGACTGGAACCAGTTTAGTGCTGAGCAAGTGAGACCAACCCAATAGTGTGTAGGTGATTAAGTGAAATCTCATGGTCGACAGTGTTGAAGGTCTAATAGAACCTATGTAGATGTATTACCAGCATCTAGATGAACTTTATGATCATTTCAAACTGTAATGAGAGCTGTTTCTGTGCTGTGATCGGCCCGAAAGCCAGACTGAAAAGCTTCATGTATGAGGTTTGACTGCAGATAGTCGCCTAGCTGAACAGACACCACCTTTCAATGATCTTACCCAGAAGAGGAATATTAGAAATTGGTCTGTAATTTCCAATAACGGGTCCAGTAACAGCAGTTTTAAGACTCTGGGGGAAAATTCCTTGTTGTAGTGACTGATTGGCAATGTTGCAATCATCATCAGCCAATAGATCAGATAATTGTTTGAAATATTTAGTTGTTAGAGGGTCGAGAGGGCAGCTGAAGTTATTCAGACATGGGATCACTTTAGTGAGGGTTCCACGACTAATCGGTGCAAAGGCTGACAGATTACTTACTGCCTTGCTGGGAGCCAAGTGTACAATGGGCGGGAGGCTGCTACTAACAATGCCTTCTCTATCTGAATGTATTTTTGTTCCAAAGAAATCACCAAATTCTTCACATTTTTCATTTGCTGTCTCTAATGTAGCTTGAGAGGAACAGTTAACCAGTCTGAATTTAGGATTATCTTTGTTATTGTTGATAAGGCTAGAGAACTACTCTGACCTTGCAGTCCTAAGTTGGCTGTTGAGCTGTTTAAGGTAGTTTTTCTAGATATCATAATGAACAGTGAGCTTAGTCTGTCTCCATTTTCTTTCAGCATGTCTTCATCCTCTCTTTAACTTAATTAGGGAGGCCAAAGTAACCACCTACCAACCACCTACGACCATAGTAACCACCTACCAACAACACCATATAACCCACGTGGCATCACCCTAATAAGCATCTATAACCTATCACCATAGCAACCACATGACATACAAACTCCCCTTGGATACAGACTCCCTGGCAACACCGGATCAAGCATGTGGAATACGTGAGAAGTCACCTAGCAACACCCGGAATGCCATATGGGAAACCTTTTACACCTTGGAAACCATCTAGGATACCACAGCCACCACACTAAAGCACCTAGTGCCACCCTAACAACCACATGTAGATTAAGCACAGCATGTTGGATCATACCGATGCCCTTCGGTGCTGCACCGCATGGGGCATTCAAGCCGTGTCGGGACCTGTCCCTCTGTAGTTCGACTTTCTGCACAGGTCTGCGATAGCTGCGCTTCATCTCCGTCTGCAAGGACCAAGGAGCATCACCATGCTGTACGGGGCGTGCCGGGTTCCTCAGATGTCCTGTAGTAACATTTAAACATAAACAGAATCCCAGAAGCTCACGTCACAATCGGGTTATTATTCTTACCCTGATGGAGACTGAGGAAGTCCGTGCTGTAGGTGGACCTGTACTGAGCAGACACGGCATTTCGGACCTCCAACTTGGATGGGGGATTTTCACAAAGTTTCATCCCAGGTCGAAGATTCCACACCATGAAATCCTGGATGGGATTAAAGCAGGAGGAAATCAGAAATTCAACAGCTGGTGAAGCAAAATAACAAATATAGAGATTGGACCTTCCTTCCACCTCTGGCAGGGTGAGGTTTGCTGGTTTGCTCTGGTTCCAAAGAAACCAAAAGTATTGGCACCCCATCACAGCTATCAACAGCGTAACAACCACATAGCAACAGCCTAGCAACCATTAGCTGGCTTTCACAAGCCAAATTATTAAAGTTTGTTCACAAACTTTCTCCCAGTCTACTTTTGGATTGTGGTGGCTCAGAAGGTCTAGGGTTCAAATTCCACTTCTGCCGAGTTCCCAGTGTTGGATCCTTGACAAAGGCCCTTAACTCAATTTGTAATAGAAATATTTGATTTAATGTTATTACAGAACGATACTCATTACAAAAAAAGCCAGTGTTTGTCACTTTTTAACTACAGTTCATCAAACACCTGAAGAACATCTGAAACAGCTTAAAATGCTTTAAAAACAACTGCAAAAAGTCTGTGTTATATTTTGGAGATATTATTTGAGTTCACACACCCATGTTACTTTTCTTCACCTGACTAGGATGTGGGTTGTTTCTGGAGTCCAGGCCGGTCCGGATGTAGTCTGGCTTAGACGGAGTTTTCCAGAAAAAGTCACCCGTGTAGGCGGTCACACCGACCGGACCGGCCAACGAACATCTGTAGGCTCCTGCAGTCTGTGGTCTGATGTCGTCGCAAACAATACACAGGCAAGTTACGATTTATTACAAGGTAAGTTTTTTATATGCAGGTACGTGCTGATTAACGTCGGCATTACGTTATGTGGAACAAAAGTCATTCTTTGGACCTTTTATAAACCTTGAAACTTCTACTGAAAACGAAAACGAGAGCAAAATGTTATTGTGTTATTTTCTGCCTTTCAAGACTGCGATTCTCTTTTCTGTCAGCAGGTGTCGCACTAGTTTTCTCTCATTCAGACATGAATTAGACGTAAATAGAACAGATGTTTTTAAACTCCTATTATAATTCTTAAAGAGAGTGGATGTTAAACAGACCGCATCTGTAATACACATTCTAAGCACTCACAGATCGAATAATGAATAATACTTATCTGGTCACAGCAGCGCAGGCTAAGCTCTGGGATATATTAAACAGTAAGTGTACAGCAGGTCCTCGTAGTGGATGTGGGAGAAATTTGAGGAGTAAAGACCTGAGCCAATTTAACAAGGGAAAATCTCTGAAACAATCTCCCGGTGGTCTCAGGAAGGTCTTAATAAAGAAAATCTTCATAAATATGTTTTTCCTTCACTTCATTATTAAGATAAAAAGGTTAAAAAGATTCTTCAAATAACTTCAAGAACTATCTTTTCTCTTAACATTCTTTAAGAACAAATCTAAGAATGAGTGTTTTTCTTCTGTTCTTAAATGTTTCGTAACCTTACGATAGTCTTACACTTGTCTTAGACTGTAGGAGTTGACGGTGTAAATGTCGAAATTTAAAACCTTAAACAGTTTTCTAGTTGTTTTTTTTGCACCATGTCAGTGAGTACTTGCCAACTTTGGTCCTGTTCACTGACGGTAACACCGACCTAAACATCATTACAGATCAGGTTCACTCCTTCTTTTCAATGTTATTACCTGATAAACAGAATAATGAGCACTGCTACACTATACACTTTGTTTGGGAACCATATAAAGACCATTAAGAGTTTAAGGTGTTGCCCTGGCCTCCAAATTCCCCTGATCTCAGCCTGACTGAGTATCAGACAGACACATGGCACTTCTAGGGTTTAAAAGGATCTGCCTCGAACGGCTAGGGACCGGACACAAAGTGTTGACTTCATTATTAAGAAAAAAAGGTTACAACAATTATTCAAATATCTTCTTAAGAATGATCCGTTTCCTTAACATTCCTTAAGATCAAACCAAAGAATAAGTCGTATTTTGGGAAACATCATTCTTAAATGTTTTCTTAACCTTACGATAGCCTCACACTTGACGAGTTGACGAGGTAAGGGTTGAAATTTAAAACCTTAAACAGTTTAGTTTTTAGAAATAAGGAAGACATTATCTTAAATTCAAAAGTTTAAAAAGCCTTTTCGAGAGAAGGTTATCTTTAAAATTCAAAAGCTGAAAAGATAAGAAAAGTTTATAGCAAAGATGCTGCTGTAGTTGATTAAACTAAATAATGGAAATAACTATAAATACAAACATCGTAAGCTGTAAAACACAACGTAGAACTACATAAGAAAATAAGTAAGATTTTCTTAAGATAATATTTTTTTTCTAGAAGAATTGCATTTAAGAACATTCTTAGGAACATCTTAGTGTTAAGAACCCAAGTCTTTACAAGTCTTTTCTTAAGAAAGCTTTTGTGAATCTGGTCCCTAAGGCTTACCGTAGATCTGGAAGCGATGAACAGGGCCTGCAGGTAAAGTCCCGTTTGTGTGAGCTCTCGTACGGATCCCATTTACAGCAGTCTCCTAAAACAAATCACACTATTAGCGCTTTGAGAATGATTAAACCATTAAACAAAGTATGATTTGTTTTTTTTTAATTGCAGTATCAGTTTTGATCTGTGCAAATTAAATGTTTAAAAGATAAACTTAATCACAACAATACAAACAAATACAGAAAGAACAATAACTACTCTAACAGCACCGATACTTGGCTATATCAACAGCAAATAAATAAAGAAAAATGCAACCAATACGTTTTGGCATCTCTGTTCATGCAACAACTAACCACAGCTGGTCATGTTCCAGTCCTGGGCTGAGTGATCTGGGCTCCTCTGGACCAGATTCCCTGGAGGACAGAGCCTGGACTGGTTAATAAACCAAAGAAAAATAAATAAGAAGTCCTTCTTAAGGAAATAAATGAGTGTGTGTGTGTGTGTGTGTGTGTGTGTGTGTGTGAGAGAGAGAGAGAGATTAAATGCCCTGCACACAAAAACAGCGTGTTGCTACAGGAGATGGAAAACAAACCCCAACTGAGTAATTGATATGCCTCGGGTTGCCAGATTTCGCAATTTATCTGCATTCTATGATCACATTCAAGACTATATAATACTACATAAATCCCCCAATCTGGCAACCTCCCTCTACACGTAAACGATTTTTACAAATCTGTTCTTAATATTTCTAATAAAGCTGCATTAATTTTCGAAATTAAATATGAACAATGATAAATTAACCAAGCCATACGGAGAAAGTTGACTATTCACTGCTACACTGGTGTATTAACGTCCCTTATTATGACAATTATGAGGAGTTTATTAAGAGTACAGCACCACCCTGTGGACAAACATGTATACTACACATCTATACTCAAGGTAAAGACACGTTTTAAGTCGAAATCTTCCTTGCTGTTCTTCTTTTTCGTCTTGTTCAGTAAGTTTTGGTGTTAGTATTTTTGTGGTATCACTAAGTTTTTCTATTATAGTGTATTCTGAAATAGCAATAGCTAGACCCTCACAATGTGTTTTTATTCTGTACAGATTATAACCCTAATGCAATTCATAATGTCTTCTTCTATGTCAGTCCACACTTAAGTTACACACACATTGTGTGTGCATTGTAATACCAAACTCTCCATACCTTCGACCAGTCATTATGGAAACCCATTTCCATCACAAAACAAAACATCCAGCACCTAATGATTTTTTTTCATTATTGAGTGATATGCACTCTCATTATTTTGAGATACCAAGACATTATTTTGAGATTCTATTTCATTATTTTGAAATACTAAGCCATTATTTTGAGATACTAAGTCATTATTCTGAGATATTGTCTCTAAATAATGACATACTATGCACTTATATTGAGATACTAATTAATTATTTTGAAATACTGAGTCAATTTCAGAGATAGTATCTCAAAATAATGAGAAAAGTAAATAATTATTCTGAGATAGTAAGCCATTATTTTTGAGATATTAAGTCATTATTTTGAGATACTAAGTCATGATTTGGTAACTGGTAATATTGCACGAATAATACAGGACATATAGGATATTACAGGTATTTGTCTAGTTGTTACCAAGAGATTTAGGCACATACGCCATAAAACACTGAGAGTTACATACACTGAATGTCATTTTTTTTTACATTTTGAACTCTGTGTGCTGAAACACTGTAATACCACAGAAATACTGCAGAAACATTTTTTTGCGCATAGGTCGTAAACGAGAGAGTTTTTCCTGGCTAGATCAAACCCGTTTATCACGACAACTTACCTCTGAAGAAAACGTGTGCTAGATACACTGTAATACCACAGAGATACCACAGGAACGATTTGTATTACTGCAGGGATATCACAGGAAACATTTAATTACCGCCAAAGTACCACAGGAACATTGTTTTCGCACATAGGTTGTAAAATAGTGAGAGTTACACGTATCTTTTACTGGCTATATCAAACCTTTTTAGCACACTGACCGGCATTTATTAACATTCTGAATATAACTCTGAGGCAAAAGTGTGTTAGAAACCACAAGTAATACCACAGAAATACCACAAGAACGATCAGTAATACTGCAGGAATACCACAGGAACTATATTACATTATTATTTGTGTAGTTGGTCTCATATGATTTTTTTTGTTACCATAGGACTGATTTAGGCACATAAGTCGCAAAACAGTGTTGACTGTTTTGATCAAACCTGTTAGCACATTGACTGTCAATTTTTAATATTTTGAAATTCACTCTGAGGGAAATGTGCGTTAGAAACGCTGTAATACCACAGAAATACCACTTTTTTAGCACACAGGTCATGAAATAGTGAGAGTTACACACATTTTACTGGCTAGATCAAACCTTTTTAGCATGTCGACTGCCATTTTATTTTAACATTTTGAACTTCACTCTGAGACAAACGTGTGTAAGAAACACAGAAATACCACAGGAACAATTTGTAATAGCACAAAAATACCACAGGAACATTTTTTTCGCACATAGGTCGTAAAATAGTGAGAGTTACACGCGTTTTACTGACTTTTCACCACGTCGCCTGGCATTTTTTAACATTTTGACCTTCACTCTGAGGCGACCATGAGTGTTAGAAACACCGTGTGTGTGTAGGCTCTCACTATAACGCCTCAGTGTGTAGCTTAGCACCGAACTCTTCCCTTTTCATATTAACCCGCCATTCCAGAAATGTGACGTTCTTTCGAATAACGGACCAATCCGCTCTCGCCTGCGTTTTGGCCTATAGGCAGCCAGGAGCCAATAGGGAGCGTCGCGGGCTTGGCGGCAGCCAATAGGGCTGCGCTCGTGTTCTGTGTAGTCTCTCGGGCAGAAGGACATAGAGACGCACCGCTCTGAAGAGGCTGAGGTATTGTATGTACTAGAGTCCGGTTCAGAACACATATACAGAATATCTGCGCGCAGAGGAGCCTTTAACTCGCGGTGAGTGCGTTTAAAAATGGTTTGACCTCGATTCTGTTATATATCACCCAAAATGACGTGTTTGTGCGAGATTTTCCTTTGTTAGGTGGATGTTTGGTATTCAAATTAACCGGCCCATCTTTTGTCAGGATTCAGTTTTAGTCAGCCAACGCGTGACGTTGTGGTATTCTTTAAAAACGCCTTAAAATAACCCAAACGCTTCTAATGTACGATTTTTCCTTGCGTCCAAGGCTTAAAATAAGTTTTCTGCGCGTTTTCACTTCACCTCAAGCATTAGCCTAGCCCATAACGTTATTCACCGCCGGCCATTTCACCCAGCCGCTAAAGCTATCGGTCGTATCCCAAATGGCTGCGTGCTCCCTACACAACCGCACTACGCAACAACGGGTCGTGTACCCTACGTAGTGCGGTACGGCTCTAAATGTGTATTTATTTGGGATTCAGCCATCGTATGAGCCTGGGAATTCTGTTTTTCAATATCGTAATGCGTTTTCAAGCTTTAATTAGTGACAGTTGTGAACACAAACGAACAAAAAATATTAATTTCCCTAAATCTCGCACAGTGTACGTTCACTGAACGCGCGTGTTTTGTGTCACGTATTATTATAAAGCGCGTCATTGCGTTTTAATGAGAGTAGCGGGGGATGGGAGTGCATATCAATTTATTTATTAACGCATTCATAAATCGTTTCACAACCCCCCCCCCCCCCCCTCAAAAAAAAAAACCCGTCGTCTCATCGCGGCACGCGTTCCCCCCCTCCGTGCAAATGAGCCGCAGTGTGCAAACGCAACGTTTGCGTCCCATTTGTGGATTTATTGCTTTGCAGACATAAAGGCAGGGAGCCCAACCATGTTGCTTCCATTATCCTGCGTCTGGAGATTTTCAGCCATCAACTCAAAGAAACTGTCTGGATATTTTAATTTCTGTCATAGTTAACGCTTCCACAATTCCACCAGACCTCCAGACAACACGAGCTGAGATGTAGTGGATAAAATAATAATTAATGTTTGCGCAATACTGAAGTCATGAATATTAATCAGCTTTATCCAGGCAGTGATTTGTGCGTCTTGATCAAAAACAGCTTGTATAATTAATTATGCACGATTATAGTCTTTCTATCCATATTCTAGTGGTTTAGGTTAAACACAGTACATATACTAAACAAATACTTAATAAAACGGCATTATGATTTGATTAAAACTGTGAATGTGTATATAACATATATATGTATGTATGTATACACACAGAGCTCGGCAGATGCAGCTCCAGTATCCCAGCGGTACCTTCCAGCCAGGCGGGGGGTCACACTGGTTTGATCGGTGACGCCTTGCAAAGGCACACAGTGTCCAAAAAAAGTCTTTTTTAATTGTCATTATAAAGGGTAAAAATGCGTTGCTGTTTCCGAGGTGTAAACAACGTAAAACAATGCATTTTCTTGAATAGGGTTTTAAACAAATAAAACTTTAGTTCCTGACAATTAAAAGAATCGACCAGAAACGAGGTTTGAAATTGTAAACAAAATTCTCTATTGTAGCTTCACCAGATTTTCACCGTAAAAGAGTGAAAATATTTCATTTTTATTTTTGAAGAATAACAAAAATCAAAACGACAAATACATTTCTTGTATAAAAAAAAAATGAACAAAAAAAAATCCCCTGCAATTCAAAGAACTAAAAGAGAAAACAGGAGATACGTGTGGGAGCATGATGTACGACTGCACCCTCTGGTGTCCAAAAAATGCAACTGAATCATAATATAAAAATGGATTTCACATGGAAATACTCTGTAAACTGTAAGCAAAGATTGTTTGGAGGCAATGTATGTGTAAATATTAGGGGTATCAAACAGCAAATGTTTAAGTCACGATTAATTCTATTGTCTGCCCGTATTTAGAAGCAACTCCTCAGCGACTCCTACTGCCAAACAGCATGGACTGTAAATCATAGAGGAAAAAATACTGAGGAGACCAAGGCATTTATACCAAGACTGTCTTCAGTCTTTCTGGCGGTCATCAGAAATGGCATCGAATAACAAAACGAACGGCGTTTAAGTGGAAAAGATAATGAGAGTGGGTGGAGAGAGCTTTCAAAATGTTAAATATGCATTTAAAAAGCGCCATTGATAAGCAGTCGGGTTTCTGTGAGCATCTGAATCACTGGCCATCCTTCGGTCATGTATGTCCCTAAAAAATAGATTGTGCTATATGACTTTCCATAAGTATGTGGACATGATCATGTAACAGAATTAATTAAAATGTGATACCTGTTCATACACCAAATGAAGCACCACAAAGTGTACAGCGAAAGTCAGATAGCACGGGAAATTGACCAATAACAAAAAGCATTTGAAAGATGACGTTTTACCAAAAAAAAAAAAAAAATAGTATAAATGAGACGAGGGTCGTTATGGACAATCATTTGTAATTAATTCTGTTACGTGACCATGTCCACATACTTATGGATTGTGTCCAGAAAGGTTCCCTATATTCTACACTGTACACCATTTGGGACACAACCTTGGGCGGCTTTTTTAATTCTTACTGCACATGAATCATTGTTTTTTAACTAATTTTAAGGGACTTTTATACATACCTGATCCTCGTTACGTTACTAAAAAAATAATAAATAAAAATTCAGAGCAAGGTTGTGTCCCAAATCGTGGCGAATATAGGAAATGGTGACTCGGGTCCTTTCTGGACACAATCCGTAAGTATGCGAACGTGGTCATGTAACAAAATTAATCAAAAATGATCGTCGATAACGACCTTCATGTCATTTTGGGCATTTTTTGCAGGCTAGATCCTCATTCTGGTAAAACTTCGTGACATCGGTCATGTTTTAACCATTTTTGGTTATTATTTGATTTATCGCGGTATCTGAATTTCGCAGTGCACTTTGTAGTTCTTCCTTTTGGGATTTAATGAACGGATTCAGTGCGTTCGCTAATTAGTCGATTACTTTTAATTAACAGAACAATTTTATAATTAATCGATACAGATTATGGATTCGCCCCCCACTTAAAGCGGAGCGCCTCTCGTCCGGCGGATCCTGAATTCCGTTTGCGGATGACTTTGGGAGACGGATGAAGGTGACTCTTCCCGTGGCATCGTGATTTAGCGGGGCGCTCTCTCTCCCCGGCGCCGTTCTGCTACCTGCTGACGTGCGGCATTAAATGGCTGGACATTATTTCCAGCTATTATTGGAGTGTTTGCGTTTGATTTAGAGGTCGTTCTTATCTCTCGGTCCCGGACTCTGAGAGCAATTACCCCTCGTGCATGACTCGCATTTTAAACGTCCCTGAGCGGTGAGTTCGGGTGTAGGCTTAGAGTGCTTAAATCGGATCGGCTGCTTTTACTGGGAAAGTTGCTTAATTAATGCTCGGTTACAGAATGTACATCAGTATCGGGCCATTAATGGTTAATTAACATCGCTAATTAATAATGTTATTACGTGTTAAACCGCTGGTAGTACTGCTTATAATAACTGTTACATGTTTTGGGAGCTCCAGTGTTTATAAGTCAAACTCTGGGAAACTCCCAAACTCACTTTTTGGTGAGATGCTACACGGATACAGATACAGTAATGGAACGGGAACGGGACCCTGCAACAGGACTCACACCCCCTGGATCCAAATTCTGACCCTCCCTAGTCTGTTACCAAACTCTGGTGAGGTGAGGTTGCATTACCAGGTTCTGTGTTGCGTTTCTTGTCTGGGTCCAAGAGAGTGTGGTCCCAGTAAGGGCTCCTGGTTGGGTCCCAGGTTCCAGGGAGTGGAATCAAAATAAAGGCTCTTGTCGGGTCCCAGCCGCCAGTAAGGGCCCTCGTTATTTGAATTACCGGCAATTTTCTAACCGTCCTCTTTTTTTTTTTTTTTTTTTAAGACAATGGTGAAAGACCCGAGAAAGCCCCGAGGAAAGATGTCCTCATACGCCTACTTTGTGCAAACCTGTCGTGAGGAGCACAAGAAAAAGCACCCTGATGCGTCTGTGAACTTCTCCGAATTCTCCAAGAAGTGCTCCGAGCGGTGGAAGGTACACACCAATTATCCGTTTATCCTGTGATCTTTAAACTTACGAATAAACTAAACGCAGCGCTTTCTCCGAACGTTCTCCACAGACCATGTCTCCTAAGGAGAAGAGCAAGTTCGAGGACATGGCGAAGCAGGACAAGGTCCGCTACGAGAGGGAGATGAAGAACTACATCCCTCCCAAGGGCGAGAAGAAGAAGCGTTTTAAGGACCCCAACGCCCCCAAGAGGCCTCCGTATGTCCTCACACTCCCAGTCCAGTCGCCTTAAACATAACGAACGTCCCGTAACCGAGCGCTTCCTGTTATCCAGGTCTGCGTTCTTCATTTTCTGCGGCGATTACCGTCCCAAGATCAAGGGCGAGAACCCGGGACTGACCATCGGGGACATCGCCAAGAAGCTCGGTGAGATGTGGAACAGCTCATCGGCTGAAGTGAAGCAGCCGTACGAGAAGAAAGCGGCCAAACTGAAGGAGAAGTACGACAAGGTGAGGCTTATCCACCCCGCGAGGGGCGCTCCGACTCCTCTAACCCTAAACCCTGTTCACTGAAAAGCTATTTAGAGTTTAAGACTTTATATGTTCTCTATGCCTAAAAATACTTACAACTAAAACCTAGTAACCACCTAAGTGACTTGGAATACTGTAGCAACCACTCATAACACCCTAGCAACCACCTAGGATACCATAGCAACACCCTAGCAACAACTTGGATTATTATAGTGACCACAATATCATAACCATCACACAGCAACCACTTAGAAACCACCTAGCAACACCTTACCATTTACTTGGAACACCATAGCAACCGCTTAGTAACCACCAAGAATAGCACAGAAATAGCCTACCAAGCACTACAGCACCCATTAGAACATCATAGCAACCACCTTGTAACCACTTAGTATGCTCTACCAACCAATTAGCAACAACAACAACCTACCATAGCAGCCACTTGGACTAGCATAGCAACACCCCATCATACACACTGACCACCTAGCAACACCTTAGAATTTATTAGGAATACCATAGCAACCACCTAGCAACAATTAGCATTTACTTTGAATACCATACCAACCACCTCACAGCAGCCTAGCAACCATCTTGGATACCATAGCAGCCACTTGGAATACCATAGCAATCACTTAGTAACACTCTAGCAACCGCATTAGATATCATAGCAACCACCAAGTGACCACTTGGAATATCATAGCAACCACGTAGCAACACCATAGCAACCACCTATAATACTAATCATAGGAATACCTTAAAACGTCCTGATAGCAACCATATCAATCATCTTAGATACCATAGCAACATCTAGCAACACCCTAGCAACCAGTCCTAATACCAGCCGTCCGCTGTGACAGTGGGATCTGTGATCACTGTCCAGCAACATGTTGCTAATGAAACGATAAAAGCATCAAAGCCACAATCCTTTCTGAGTGAAGAATTTGAATTTCGGGGGATAGCTGTTGAGCGCCGTGTCTGTGACGGATCCTGTTTGTAGGACATCGCGGCTTACCGCACAAAGGGGATCGCGGGTCTGTCCAAAATGGATCCCGGCGAGGACGAGGAGGAGGAGGATGAAGAGGACGAAGACGAGGATGAGGACGAGGAGGAGGACGAGGAGGACGAGTAAGAATGCCGCCGGAGCCTGAATTTCCGTCCATGCCATAACCCAGCTGTACACGATTCGCATCTTCAAACGTGATCCAGTCGTTAGCCGTGTATATGGGACGTTTCTAAGATGTACAGTGTTCTTCTCCTCCTCCTTTTGTAAAGTTAACACCATCTCTCTCCGCTCTCTGTCTCTGCTTTTATCTTTCGTTCATTCGTTCGTTTTTCGCTTAGTGGTAGTTGAGCCGTGCTGAGGTTTGTTAGAAGCGTTTGCTCGGAGCGTGCGTAGCACAGCCGTCCGGTTTGTTTAGATCTGTAGCACCTCGTCGTATTCGTTTTTAAAAAAGCGTTTTTCTTTTTGTATTTCTGTCACCTTTAAACTGTACTTTGAATACCACTCTAATTCCAAGAATGCAGCTTCGTTTGACATTCGAGAATGTGTCGAAAATAAACGTTTCTTTTTTTACAAAAACATGATGCGCCTCCTTTTGTCCTTGTTTACAGCGATATCTGGTGTTAGCAGCTTGGAATAACATCCTCTGGGTGTGTGGGTGTGTGTGTGTGTGCGCGCAAATAGAAATTATTTAAAAAAAAATTATGCTACTGTAAAATAAATATAATAAATATAAAGGGTATTTTCACAAATCAGGGTTGCCAGATCCCATGACAGAAACAAGATCAAAAGAAGCAAACTGGCTCAAAAAAAAGCCCAAAACGGAGACAGCTGATCAGCTAATAAAAATTATAATGGAGGGAAAGGGAGGGAGAGGGAAAGGAAGGAAGGGAGGGAGGGAGAGGGAAAGGAAGGAGGTGAGGGAGCGGAAGGGAGATGGGGAAAGGGAGGTGATGAGGGAGGCAGGGAAAGGATAGAGGGAGGGCAGGGAGAGGGAACAGGGAGGGAGGGAGGAGGGAGGAGGGATGGGGAGGGAGGGAACTGGGAATCGAGTGGAGTAAGCGGGGAGGGAGGACAGGGAGAGGGAGGGAGGGACGGGAGGGAGGGATAGAGGGAAGGGGGAGGGAGGGGAGGGAGAGGGAGGGGGGGGGATGAGGTAAAAGGGAGGGGCAGGGCACGGGATGATGGGCAGGGGGGGGCGGGGGAAAGGGAGGGATATGGGTAGGTAGGGAGGCGAGGGAGAGCGGAGGGAGAGGGAAGGGGTGGGGGGGGAAAGGGCTAGGGAGGGAGGGAGAGGGAGAGGGGGGGGGAAGGGAGGGAGGGAGAGGGCAAGGGGGAGGGGGGGATGGGAGAGGCAGGGAGGGAGAGGGAGGAGGGGGGGATACGGGAGGAGAGGGATGAGGGAGGGAGGGGGATGGAGAAGGAGGGAGGGAGAGGGAAGGGGAGGGGAGGGAGGGAGGGAGAGGGAGGGGGGTGGGAAAGGGAGGGAGGGGAAAGGGAGGGAGGACGAGGAAGGGTGAGGGAGGGAGGGGGAGAAAAAGGGGAGGTCGGTAGATCGGGAGGAGGAGAGGGAGGGGGGGGGGGAGGCACAAGGGGACGGAGGGAGAGGGAAGGGGAGGGAGGGAGGGAGAGGGAGGGAGGGGGAAAAAGGGAGGAGCGGAGGAGGAGTGGAGAGGGACGGGGGGGAGGAAAGGGAGGGAGGGGGAGGGAGGGAGGGGGAGGGAGGGGGAGGGGAGGGAGGGAAGAGGGAAGGGAGGGAGGGACGGAGGGAGAGAGGGAGGGGGGGGGGAAAGGGAGGGGGGGGGAAAGGGAGGGAGGGAGAGGGAAGGGGAGGGAGGGAGGGAGGGAGAGAGGAAGGGAGGGAGGGGAAGGGAGGAGGGAGAGGGAGGGGGGGGGGGGGAAGGGAAAGGGAGGGAGGGGAGAGGGGAGAGGCGGTGAGAGGGAGGGAGGGGGAAAGGGAGGAGGGAAGGGGAGGGGGTGGGGGGGGGAAAGGGAGGGAGGGGGAAAGGGAGGGAGGGAGAGGGAAGGGGAGGGAGGGAGAGGGAAGGGGAGGGAGGGAGAGGGAGGGGGGGGGGAGGGAAAGAGAGGGAGGGGGAGGGAGAGGGAAAGGGAGGGAGGAGGACCAGGAAGCTCAAATAAGGAACTAAACTTTAGAAATAAACCACAAAAACATGCACAGACTAATATTTGTAAGAGACTTTATAGAAAAATACTCACACAGTCACTTGGAACTGTGATAGTCTAGCGGGTAAGGTACTGGACTATGGTCCAGGGTTCAAATCCCACCTCTGCCAAGCTGCCACTGTTGGGTCCTTGAGCAAGACCCTTAACCCACATCTGCTTGGACTGTAAAACGGTATAACTTGTCGCTCTGGATAAAACCGTCTGCTAAAATGCTGTAAATGTCGCTTAGAATAAGTGGACCTGGCAATCCACCTCTTGAAAAGCACTATGGCCAAAAGTATTGGGACACAAACCAACATGTAGCCAAAAGTCTTGGGACACAAACCCACATGCAGCCAAAAGTACTGGGACACAAACCAACATGTAGCCACGTATCTTTACAATACTGTGCGAAAGCTTGAGGCCACCATTGGACCTGTTGTCTCTTTATTAAGACAGAAAATGCAGGAAATATGTTCACACAATTTTCAGAGCAACATGGCTTCTGCAGGAAGAAGTCAGTATTTAGTGTGACCTCCTCAAAAACGTTTCTTGGCTGCTACCCTTCCAAAAAGACCATTGAGCTTCTTGGCGTCCTGATGAAGCCGCCAGATGCTGCCATTGCTCAAGTGTAAGGGGAGGTCACTAACTACTTACTGCTATAACTTACAGAAGCTGTTTTTTTTTATTTATAATTTTTTAAAAATACAAATGTCCTGTTTTTTATGTTTGTATCTTAAAAAAGAGACTAATACTATATGGTTGTTATACCATTGGTATGAGGTGGCCTAAAACATTTGCACAGTACTGTATTCATACCTCTTCTCAGTGTATAATTCCCCTGACCAGTAATTTATACAGACTTGCACAATACTGTACAATTTAAATTAGTTTAACTGTAAATTGTAATCTAGTTTAAATGTAAATAATTTGTGAAAAGAGGATTAGCAATGTAAGAATTTCATTGCACACTGTAATGCCTGTCTTACTTTGTGCACATGACAATAAAACTCTTGAATCTTGAATCGTATGTGTACAGTACTCCCTTCCCCTGGAACTTGGACTTCACATATATTTATAAATAAATCCCATTTCTCATTAGTCATTGTGTTTGTGATCCATAAAGTAGCACATATTACTAATAAAGCCCTATTATTTGTTGTACACGTTACAGCTGCTTATCCTGTACGGTTGCCAGCCTGCAGAAAGATCGAGACTTAGGGCTTTGTGAGGCTAAATGTTCATTCTTTGTAGAACCCCGGCCTCTCTCTCAGCTTTGTTTCTATTGTGACGTCACTCTGGCGTGAAAAGAGAGAAAAAAACAAACAAACAACAGAACGCTATGGTAACCTCTCTATAAAAACTCCTCGTGTTGATCCAAGAGCTTCATATTCTGTATCACTGCGTTCCTGCCCGGAGAGAGAGGGAGAGAAGGAAACTGAATCAGAGAAATAAATAAAGAAAGAAGAAAACAGAAAGAATGAAACTAAACTGAATGATATTAATTAAGGAAAGCAAGAAAAGAGAACTAAAGAATAAGAGAAAATACATAAAATCAGAGAAGTAAAGAAAGAAAGAAAGAAAGAAAATGAAATCTAATTAAATGAGAGTAGGGAAATAAGAAAGGAAAGAAAGGAAAGAAAGGAAGACAAAGAAAAAGAGAGGTTAAAATAAACAACGAGAGAAAGAAAGAAACAAAGAAAGGAAGGAAGAAAAAGAAAAAAAAAAAAAAAAAAAAAAAAAAAAAAGAGAAAGGTAGAAACCGAATCTCATTTGTAAAGAAAAATCATGAAAAATTAAAGTAAAGAAAGAAAATAAATACAATGAGAGGTACAGACAAACTAAACAAAGAAAGAAAGAAAAAGACAAAAAGCAAACTAAATTGAATGAGAGAAATAAAGTTTCCATTCAGTCCCCGTCCCCAGTGTGGGGGAACCCTCTTAAGGGGGGGCATAGATCATTGTCACTTCAGTTTAGGGCTGGAGGGGGGGGGGGGGGGTACTGAAGAAACATGAGACTATAAAACCATGTAGAAGTAGTAAAATCACAAAAATCACATATTTGGCTCAAAATTAAAATACATCTACTAATCAGTCCAAAAGAAAAAGACAACTTTTATGTGCAGCATGCATCCCACCCAGTGACTCCCTGTATAATGATGAGGAGATCTTCCCCCAGCTCCACATGGAGATCTGCAGCTTCCAGGCCCAGGGAAGTGTGCTGCTGTGGGGACCTGAACACACGCACTGGATCTCTACCAGACCTCAATACCGAGGAAGGCAACAATTACATATTTGGACATCAGTACCTCAGAAATATCACCAACCTCCCTCTGCCAAAGCCTGGATCTGTACATCGTCAACGTTAGGTTATGAGGGGACACATTAGGAAGATGCACTTCCTGCTCACCTCTGGGTAACAGCACTGTGGATTATGCAGTAACAGACCTAGACCCCTTCTCTGTCAGAGCATTTACAGTTACCCCACTAAGCCCTCTGTCCGATCACAGCCAAATCACAATGTATATTAAAAGGGCAGACAATAACAATAACACACACACGCAGCCCAGCAAGCTGCACAACATTAGACGACCTTACAAACGGGCTGAGAATAGTGCAGAAGAGTACCAGAAAGCAATCGGGAGTTGTGAAATACAAACATTATTAAACAACTTTCTGGATCAGCATACACTCACAGTAATGAAGGCATTAATCTGGCAATTAGACATCTAAACCACATGTTTACTAAAACTGCCCAAATTTGGTAAATTGAAACAAATGAAAAACAAATCAGATAAACCAAACGATAACAAATGGTTTGATCAAGAATGCCAACAGCTCAGGAAAGAGTTCAGGAACTTGTCTAACCAAAAGCACAGAGACCCAAAAACAGTACAGTTAAAAATGTATAAACGTACACTCAGAATCAAAAAAGCCCAATAAACAAGAGCACAATTAAGATTGATTGAAGACTCCATAAACACAAACACCTTCTGGGAGCACTGGAATAACCTTAAAAAGCAGAAACCAGAGGAGCTGGCTATACAGAATGGGGATATTTGGATTAATCATTTGAAATCACTTTATAAACAATCAACCATAAATTCAGGTCATGAACAAAAATCTATTGTTGAATTGCTAAACAAATTGGAATTGGCTATGAAAGACTCCCAGAACCCTCTAGACTACCAGATAACAGAGCAGGAACTTGAAGCTAAATTAAAAACTCTCAAACCAAACAAAGCCAGTGGACCTGATGGCATTCTGAACGAAATGATAAAGAACACAAGCCAGAACTTTCAGCTTTCCCTTCTCACAGTGTTTAACATGATTCTGAGTGTAGGTTATTTCCCTGACACCTGGACTCAAGGTCTCATCACACCCATTTTCAGGAGTGGAGACAGATTCGACCCAAACAACTACCGGGGCATCTGTGTGAGCAGTAACCTGGGGAAGCTCTTCTGTAGCATTATCAACTCCAGTAGAAGTCCAATTGGATTTATACCAAATACCACAGATCATATTTACACCCTACACACACCAACTGACCTATATGTAATCAAAAAGAAAAATCTAATCTGTGCTTGTTGTATTGATTTTCCAAAAGCATTTGACTCCATTTGGCACCAAGGCTTATTTTATAAAGTTCTAGAAAGTGGTGTAGGAGGTAAAACATATGACATCATAATAGCCATGCACACAAACAACATATGTGGCATAAAAATTGGCAACAAAAGGACCAACTTCATCTCTCAGGAGCGTGGAGTGAGACAGGGCTGCTGCTTAAGTCCAACACTATTTAACATTTACATTAACGAATTGGCCTCCATGTTGGAGCGTTCTGCAGCCCCCGGCCACACCCTGCATGACCCTGAGATCAAGTTCCTGCTGTATGCAGATGACCTGGTCCTGCTGTCCCCCACTGCACAGGGTCTACAGCAGAACCTGGACCTACTGCAGCAGTTCTGTCAGACCTGGGCCCTGACAGGCAACCTGAAAAAGACCAAAACGATCATATTCCAGAAAAGAGACAGATCTCAGGGAAACACACCTTTCACCTTAGGGCCACACACAATAGAAAACTATAAGAGTATAACTATTTAGGACCAAAAATTAATTCCAAAGGAAACTTCAGTTCTGCTGTAAACGAACTGACAGAGAACATTCTACTCAATAAAACACCAGATCCCCGTACAAATACCAGTTTCAGTTTGGCTTAAATTATATGAATCTGTAATAGAACCCATTGTTCTGTATGGTAGTGAGGTGTGGAGATCTCTCACCAACCAAAACTTTAGTTAACTGGATAAACACCCAGCCGAAATTACTCACACTGAATTCTGCAAAATAATTCTACAAGTTCACAAAAATACGACACATTGGGCAGATTTCCTCTACTACTGAAAATCCAAAAAAGATCCATCAAATACTGGCTACGTGTAAAAAGCAGCGATCCAGAGTCTTACCATTTTAAAGCCCTGCAATACCAAGAGCTGAGCAAAGTGACAAGTCCCCTCATAGAGCTGGTCCTGAACCTCAACCCACAACCCCACATTACCACTACAAAAACCCACACTAACAGCACACCACTCCAGGACCAGCCGAAACCCACATCAATCAGAGTAAACCAAATTATAACACAACAAAAACAAAACTACATCACTCTGGAAGATAGAAACTGCAGCACAGAGTAAGTGCTATCTGTAGCAGAGCACCTGAGCACAGTGACTGATTACAGACACAGAACCATGCTGACGAGCTACAGACTCGAGACAGGCCCATACAAGAAGTCCGGGCTTCCCCCGGAGCAGAGAGTGTGCACACACTGCAGCAGTAAGAGTGTAGAAACAGAGCTGCACTTCCTCACAGAGTGCTCTGTACCAGAGACATACTCTCAAATACTCCAAAACATTCACCCCCAGTTCTGCTGCCTGACCAGCTCTGATAAACTAAACTTCCTCATAGGAGAGCAGAGGGAGAGCTGCAGCGTCACTGTACAGTACAGATCAGCCGGCCATGGTCTGAGGGACAGTGAGTGACACACCCGAACACGAACACACACACAGTACATATGCTATATATTACACACTACTACCTCATATATTTATTGCTTCATTTTCCCTTTCCCACTGTACTGTATCTTTTTCTGTTTGTTTGTTGGTTTCTCTTATTTATTGCTATGCTTTAGCAACATTGTACCCATCGTGACAGTCATGCCAATAAAGCTCATTGAATTGAAAGAGAGAGAGAGAGAGAGAGAGAGCGAGCGAGCGCTGGGGTTGAATTAATCACTTCTCTTCCCCATTGAATTTCTTGATCACTTCTACATGCCTTAATGTATTGAGTTGCTGCCGTGTGATTGGCTGATCCTCGTTTGGTCTCTGATGTCCCGTCACAGACTGGCAGGATAACTTCATACCCCATAAAGCTGGACTCTGTCTGTCTGTCTCTTTATCCCTGTCCCTCCCTCTCCAGGGGGTGGATCTCAAAAAGGACCTTCCCCCACCTCTCATTTTTGGAGAGGCGTTACTCCAGCGCTGCTCTGCTGCTCGTACACACACACACACACACACCACACACACACACACACACACACACACACACACACACACACACACACACACACACACACACACACACACACACACACACACACACACACACACTTCCTGAGCTCTGAGGATGATCAGATTAAAGAGCATGATGAAGATCTTACAGACTACAGATCTGATCCCGTACCCCACCTGCACTGAGAGGTAATCGGATCCATGGCTTATTTAGGACGGATCACTCTGGAGTTCCTCGTGTTCTCAGCGGTGAGTAATTCTTCCTACAATTATCAGAAGTATTTGGAACAGTATGGAAAATGCAAATTAAAAATATATCCAGTGTTTCTTACAATTTCTTTTACTTTTATTTCATTGCAGACAGTATGAACCCAAAATATTGCACGTTTTGTTAATAAACATCCATTCCTGCATTTCAGGCCTGCAACACATTCCAAAAAAAAGTTATGGCAGGGCCAATTTAGGGCTAATAATGAATAAATAAAACTAAATAAAAGATATGATTTCAAAAAGGGGATTATAATCATGATTTAGTAAAAGCAGCACCCACAAAAGACTCTGAGGAGTAAACATGATCAGAGGATCTCCGGTTTATCAATTAATGTGTGAGAAAATGAAATGTTTAGAACCAATGCTCCTCAGTGAAGGACTGGAAGTGATTTATATATTTCCCCCTCTACAGAGCATAATATCATTAAACCATTCAGAATCTGGAGGAATTTCAGTGTAAAGGGTAAGAGCACAAGCCTAACCTGGAGAGGGGTGATCTCCGCTCCCTAATTTTACAAAATACTTAAAATCTGTTAAGCTCATGAACTTAGAGTACAAAAGTTTTTGCAGCCCGTGCCTATTATTTCTTGTATTTCATATATTCTGTCATATAACTCTTTCTTTTTTTCTTCATTCTATCTGTTCATGGCTGTTATTAATGTGTTTGACTTTCTTTCTTTCTTTAATTCCATTTATCTGTCTTTGTTTGTCTGGTTTTTAGTGATGTTATTCTTCTTTCCTACTCTCCACTTTGCTTCCTCTTCTTTCTTTCTTTACCGCTTCTTTCATTTGGTTTAATTCTTAGATATATCATCATCTAGGCTGATTAAGGAGGCGTCACCTCTTTTTTGAGTTTTGGTCTATCCAAGGTTTGTTTGTTTGTTTCTTCCTTTCGTTCAATTCCTTCCTTTCTTTCTTTCAGTAGATTTTGCTCTGTTTCTTCATTCATTCATTCTTCCTTTATTTTCATTTCTCCTTTTCTTCCTGTTCCATTATTTATTTCATTCTTATTCCTTTTCTTTTTTTCTTTCTTTGTGTCTCTAATTGTTTTTCCATTTGGTTACATTTTTACATACATGATCTAGGCTGATTAAGGAGGTGTCGTCTCTTTTTGAGTTTTGGTCTCTCCAAGGTTTCTTCTTTATAGCATTTAGGGAGTTTTTCCTTGCCACTCTCTGCCTAGCCTTGCTCAGTTTTGGCTGTGGGCTGAGATGTAAAAAGTGCTATAGGAATAAATTTGATTTGACTTGAGTGTTGGAAGATCTGAAGGCTCTGAAATCAGATGTACAGCATTGCTCACTGCTCAGATCCAGTAAAAACCATGGGGGCGCTGTTACACCCCTCTACAGTAAAGAAGAGGTGGTAACGGACTCACTAAAGGATGATTAAAATAAGAAAACACGTAATTACACCGCGACCCCGAAGCTGTTTGTCCCCGTCCCGTACCTCAGGGGGATCTGGAGAACAGAGGATTGTAGAAGGACTCTGTAAAAAACACCACGGAGTGAGAGAGAGCTCCCAAACAGGAACGGGGAACAGGGATAGTGTTGCTGCTTTTAGGAAAGGTGCCTCACAAAGAGCCTCTTTCTTCCCCTCATGCCCGGCGTGCCACATCGTCCGCTTTCCCACGCTGGAAATGTCACGACTTAATGTGGGGTTTACAATTTAATACCCGCTGTTTGTTCCTCCGCAGATTCTCTGGACTCAGAGTGCATCTCCTAATAACCACAGGAACCCGTCCAACGTCTCCGAGCCCCTGAGCAGACGGAGCAGCTCGTTATCCTTCTCACAGAGGGTTTATTCTTTTGAGGTCAGAGAAGATGCACGACCAGGTAGGTCATGCTGTTCATAACCATAACGAGCAATCGCACATATCGAGTTACTTTATGGTTCCATACCTACCCCAATTAAACAAACCAGGTACAACCCCAATTCAGAAAAAGCTGGGACAGTGTGGAAAACGCAAATAAAAATATATGCAGTGTTCCTTACAGTTCCTTTTACTTTTGTTTCATTGCAGACAGTATTTTCTGTTAATAAACATCCATTCCTGCATTTCAGGCCTGTAACACATTCCAAAAAAAGTTGGGACAGGGAAATATAAAGCTAGTAATGAAGTATTTCAAACAGGTGATTATAATCATGATTTGGAACAAAATCAGTATCCACACAAGGCTGAGTCTTAGAGGAGTAAAGTTGATCAGAGGATCTCCAGTTTACCAACAAATGTGTCAGGAAAATTATTGAAATGTTTAAAAGCAAAGTTCCTCAAAGACAGACTGGAAGGGATTTATATATTCCTCCCTCTACAGAGCATAATATCATTAAACCATGCAGAATCTGGAGGAATTTCCCAAAAAGCCTAAACTGAAGAGGGGTGATCTCCGCTCCCTCAGACGGCACTGCATCAAGAACCGTCACTCATCAATAGCTGATAGAACCACATGGACCAAGGGATTTCCTTTATCAAACCTTTATCAAGCTCTACAATACAGAGTTACATTCACAGATACCACTTAAAACGTTACTGTGCTAAAAAGAAGCCTTATGTTATAACCATGTCCAGAAGGGGCGTCGGCTTCTCTGGGCTCGGAGGATCTGGGATGGACCATCACACAGTGGGAACGGGGATTGTGCTCAGACCCATCAGTATAACAGATCTTTTTTTGGATTTAGAAGAAAAGGAGCATCCAGACTGTTATGAGGAACAAGTCCAAAAGCCAGGCTCTGGCATGGTATGGGGTCGGGTCAGGGCCCTTGGTAAAGGTCATTTCCTCTTCTGTGATGCAGCATTAATGCAGAAAAGTACCCTGAGATTTTAGAGCAACATGAGCTGCCTTCAAGACGACATCTTTATCAGGGACGTCCAGCATTTATCAACAAGACAAAACAAAAACTATTTAGGACTGAAATATATAAATCCATTCCAATCTGTCTTTGAGGAACATTGTTTTTAAACATTTCTATTATTTTCTTGCACATTTGTTGACAAACTGTAGATCCTCTGATCATCTTTACTCCTCAAAGACTCAGCTTTTCATGGACGACAAATCATGATTATAATCACCTGTTTGTCACATCATTATTTAGTTTTTTACCTCAGTACTAGCCCTCAGCTGTCCCCGACCCAACTTTTTCGGAATGTGTTTATTAACAAATGAAAAAACATGAAATACCTCAGGTTCATACTGTATGCAATGAAATAAAAGTAAATTTAAGAAAAACTGCATATTTTTTAAAATCTGCAATTTCTATACTGTCCCAACTTTTTCTGATTTGGAGTTGCTGAAGCTTTATACTTGGAGAAAAGAAAACACTGCATTCCAAGAACTTTATCCCATCTGTGACACATGGTGGTGGTAGTATCATGGTTTGGGCCCGTTTTGCTGCATCTGGGCCAGGACGGTGGAACAATGAATGCTGAATTATAGTAGCAACTTCTACAGGAAAACGAACTGAATCTCAAGAGAACGTCGATCTACCAAAGAACGGTTAAAGAAGAATAAAGTTAATGTTTTGGAACAGCCAAAGTCAAAGTCCTGAGTCCAACAAACATCCCAGAGTTGAATCTGTTCTGTACAGAGGAATGGGACCAAATTCCTCCGAAACTGATGTGCAGGACTTATCAACATCTGCCACAAACATTTAGTTACATTTAGCAAAGGTTCACATACTTTTACCACTCTAAGTATACACAGTAATATTGGATACTTTTCTCAATAAATAGCTTATCAAGTATAATATTGAATTATTTTATGATCACTGGACATTCCTTCTCACGTACCCCAATTACAACTATAGAAATAAGGCCAATAAACATTCACATATAAAATAAAAAAAACAAATAAACACTTTATCCAAACAAAGGCATCAAAATATGACATTTTAAAGCCATCAATGAGCCCTCATGATTTAAATGCATAGCTTCTAATACAGCATGTTAACACCTTTTAAATTGCTGAAACTATGACCAAGGTCTGAAGGAAACAAACACTAGCTTAAAACTAGTGAGGTTACCTGCCAGGGCAATCAGTAAACAGCATTTGGTAAGATTTCCTAAGTTAGACTAAAGGAAATCAAAAGGTTCAACAGAAGACAAAATTGGATTCATTTTATGTTGCAAACAGCAAGAAAAGGCAACTTAAAACGAAATTCTGAGTCGCGGATCGAACCAGAGTTTCTGTTTCAATCTACAATGTATCTGTTACTGCCGCCAAACGTCCAAGTTGTACCACTGCACCTAGATTCAGGTCTGAGATGGCACTTAAGATGGCAAACGGCTTCCACTGTTTAAGCTTCAATACACACAAACACTAATACTGAATACTAAAATATAGAATTAGGATTATAATAGGTTCATTTTAAATCAAACGTTAATGGTTAATTGTAAGCGTGAATGGTAAACGTTCTAACGTACATCATCTTCAAAGTAGGCCTATACTAACTGTATTTAAAGATGATAAAATTCATATTTAGGAACTTATGAGGTCTCCCGAAGAACCGATTGTGATTTTGGGGGGAAAGTCTTTTAGTTCTCGAGTTGAGTTGTGGGTTGATGGAGAGCAACCATGACGTTATTCATATGAGACCACTACTACTACGACGAGAGACTTTTTTTCTTGTTTTTTTTGTTCTATGGTCCCATGAAAACCAGGTTAAACCATGTTGTATTGCCTCGCCTTTAGCTTACAGATTTAAGCTTTCCGTAAGGACAAAGCATGGTCCCCTATTATGTTGGAGTTTTGGAATAAATGCACTGTGCATGGTTGGAGTTGAGTGAACGTACCTTTGCATTTCCAGCCCTTCTGAGCTCTGCTGGACAATCACGGTGCCTAACAAACGGGCCAGTAACAGGATGGAGGCGTTGGAATCAGCCAGCAGATGAAACCAATCTAGGGAAGCCAGTAATCCACCGACTAACCGACTACTTCAGTTTTAAACGCTGGATAACAATGAAAACCAAGCCAATAGAAGCGTTTCTCCTAGCCGTATTGAAAAAAGGTTCTTTATTAGAAGCTTCATGACACATTAGCGCCACCCGGTGGCCAAAAGCTCAAAGCGCTTTGCGAATCAGGATCCTTTTTTACTTTCTTACAGTTTTGTACCCTGTTAAGGTGCATTTATACTTATTAATAAATATAACATTTGTTGTTTAAACAAAAGCAGCTGATGAGGCTAAATCTCCCTTCAAAATGCCATTGCTGATTTGGGTAAGCAGGGTTTGGTAGAATACTTTGATGGCTGAATAATGTATATTCTATTACAATACAAAAAAATAATAATATAGTAAGCATACATTTAGAATGCACTCAGGACACATCTTGATAAGGCACACTGGAAAAACTACACTGCTGCTAATAAAAATCACATTCGCAGTAAAATCGCAGTAAATAAGACAGTCCACCACATCTCCACCCGTGTCCTCCATCTGTCCTGGCCACAGGAACCATCGTGGGACGTGTGGAAGCGGTGCATGAAGGACTCAGCAGCTTGGTGTATTCAGTCCTAGAGGATGACGGAGAGGGACTTTTCCTCCTCAGCCCAAACTCTGGAGAATTCCTCCTGTCCCGCACCTTGGATTATGAGGCGGAGCGATTCTATGTCCTCACAGCGGCCGTTCAGCTCCGAGACCAGCAGCTCAGCAGGGTCAGGGTCTACTTCAGCGTCGGGGACGTCAACGATAACCCGCCTGTATTCAGACTGGAGACAAACTCTGTCTCCCTACCTGAAGACTCACCTGTCGGCTGGTGCTTTTTTAACCTGCAGGTCACAGACGCAGATGAGGGTTAGTAGAATAGACGTCTGATTTCTGGAGATATACAGTTGGATTTTCAGACAGTATTAACCCAAGATATTTTTTCTGGTCAATTTCAAGACAAAAACAAAACAAAACATCAATCTTTCTCTGCGGAACATTGGTTTTGAACATTTGGTGATAAACTGGAGATCCTCTGATCATCTTTACTCCTCAAACACTCAGGCTTCTGTGGATACTGCTTTTATACCAAATCATGATTATAATCACCTGCTTGAAATCACAACATTTTTTAGTTTTTTACTTCATTGCTAGCCCTAAATTGGCCCTGCCCAACTTTTCTGGAATGTGTTACAGGCCTGAAATGCAGGAATGGATGTTTATTAACCGAAAAAACAGGAAATAGCTTGGGTTCACACTGTCTGCAATGAGATAAAAGTCAAAGGAAATGTAAGGAACACTGTGTTAATTTTTTTATTTGCATTTTCCATACTGTCCCAACTTTTGGGTCGCCCAAACTTATTGAAAGGGTGCCAAATTGAACCATATTAAAATACCTAAGGGCCAGGCTCTCTTTCCAAAAAAATGTTACTCGGTAATTATTACAAATATGAAAAAACACAAATGTGCAGAAGAGTTAGTATTTCTTTTTTCTACTCTTCTATTTAATGTTAGTGAAGTAACTGCAGCAGGATATCAAACGAGTGAAAAATACCACAACTTACTGCAGATTATTTACCATGATTATGTTTTTAACACTTACGCAGACTAGAGCATCTTTAAAACGCGTATCTTCTGTCAGTATTTCTCATGTAGATCATGTTTTATTACCCAGTTGCTGTGCATTACCAGACTCAGTAACAAAGCTAGTCTCATATTTTTAAGTCATATAAACAATTTTGTTTGTCTGTTTATGTTATTTAGCATTATTGTTAGCATCATTGCTGTCAGCAGGCCAAAGGAGAGACTGTGACATGAGCGGGATTATGCATTCTTGATCATTTGCCCAGCATACAGGATAAGCTGTAAGCACATCGTAACCTAGAGTGGGGATTGGACTATATTTAGGTGTTGGTGTTTGTGATCAGATCTTATTATTGTGATTTTTGGGACGTTGTACTGCTGATATAAGCCGTTTGGTACAGCGGACTCATTCTGGACTATTCAGTGGATTTGAAAGGCTTGAATCAGCCGGCATCTCAGACTCAGCCTCATTAAATCTTGCATCATGGATCCTTTGTAGCCTCCCAAAGAAGATGAATAGGGAAGCGCCTCGGGGGAACGGGCCTGCTACGGCTAACAATGGAAATCCCTCGGCCTCCTTGCTGCGGCGTTACTGCAGACCGAACATCATCCAGACCTACCAGAGAGAAAGAAGATAGACGCTGGTTCTTATACCAACCACACTAATCTTGTTTTATAATAGTAGAATGCATTATGCTGAACATTAAAAAAAGTTAGAAAGCTTCTAAGTTTTAAACATTTTTGGCAATAGCACACTCGTTCCAGTTACAACACGTCTAATATAATCCCAGGATTCGATAGCTGCTTCATTAGGTGCCATCATTAAAAAAAAAAGAAACATAAATAGATAGATAAAACAGATAAATAAACAGATTCATAAAAGCCAAAGTAACGAGCCTGGTTTGAAAATGTAGTGTATAAAAAGTAGTAAAAGTAAAAACTAAAGTAAAAAAAGTAATGTACAGATACCTAAAAATAAAAATACTGAAGTGCATAATTAATCATATTATAATTGCAATCATAATTTTACCTTCTCAAGTTTAATTAAGCAAACTAAATATTTGTAGTTCATACCGCATTAAAATACAAGCTCTAGCATTGTTTAGAGTGCCTGGCCTTTATTAAAAAAGACTTTAATCTGTTCCCTAATTAAACTTAAGTAAATCACAGCTAAACTGAAAGTCAAATAAAAATCTGAGATACGCTTAAGTGTGCAATGGATAGTAAGCCAGATCCCTGGGATGATCCTCCGATCAACCTGTTCTCCCTCAGGTCCTGCAGATCATGGCTGTACCACGGTGACCCAGCTGGAACCAATAATGAATATTAAATAATAAATGAATAAATAAATAAATAAATAAATAAGCTATATTATTAAATAATTCAACCAAATACGAGAATCAATTTTAAATAAAAACAACAGAAGTTTAAATGTTAAAATCTTTTTTATTTTAACAGTCTGTCCAAATTTGTGTATACATTATACATATGTATTAAATTCTTACATATACAAAAAATATGGTTTACTGTCTAATATTAAATCTATTTATTCAGACTGTTTATTATTTTCTTCAGTCAGCTCTTTAGAACGATCAATTCTTTCTTTCTTGTATAAAGCCAGACTGCATGGCTAGGTGCTTGAATTTATACTCATGCAACGATTATGAGGTGTGTCCCAATACTTTTGTCCACAGAGTGTTTAGTTTTCTTTTTATTGAGTTAGACATGAGCATGTAGGAGGCTGGGTTCCAGGTTTCAGCCTAGTTCCAGCTAATGTTACCTCCTTCACTGTGTCTTAGTGAATTTCTCCTTGCCACTGTCACCTCTGAATTTTCTTTTTCTCATACCTCGAATGTGTCCCTGTCTTTTTCTGTACTCTGCAGGAATTAACGCAGAAGTGGACGTAGAGGTGCTATCGGGAGACCCTGAGGGTGTGTTTTCGGTGAACCCTCAGGGTGGTTTGTGTCTGAATGGAGAGTTAGACAGAGAAAGACGTCCGATGTTCAGTCTGTTACTTCAGGCTCACGATCTCGCCCTGCCTGAGCACGCTCGCCTCTCCAGCACCGTACGGGTTTCTGTTCACGTCGACGATGTTAACGATAACGCCCCGGTCTTCGTATCGGAGCAGAGCGTCAGCTGTCCAGAGGATCTCGCTCTGCAGTCAGTGGTAACAGCCGTACGAGCGGTGGATGCAGACTCCGGATCAAACAGCCACGTCGTGTACAGTCTGCAGAGCTCAGGCGGTGATTCGTTCAGGATCAGTCGAACCGGAGTCGTGTACCTGCAAAAGCTTCTGGACCGAGAGCTTGAAGATGAAATGCTGATAACGATAAGAGCCAGAGATGAAGGATTTCCTGAGCTGGCTAGCTTGATGAACCTGACAGTCCTGGTGGAGGATGTTAACGACCACGAGCCAAAGTTCTCACAGACCTCATACGACGTGGTTCTCCGTGAAGATGCTCCACCTGGAACGGACCTGCTCACGGTTCAAGCGAACGACCCTGACGCCGGGTTAAATGGAGAAATCCGGTACCAGATCTCAGAGAGCGGGTTCATGGTAGATCCTGTGCTGGGCACTGTGACGTTAATTGGTCAGTTAGATCGAGAGCGACGATCTTTCTACTCTATAAGTGTTAGTGCTGTGGATAAGGCGGACTTACCGAGATCTTCGATGGCCACCATCAAGGTCACGCTGCTGGACGTCAACGACTGTGTTCCGGTTTTCTCCCCAGAACTTTTGACACTGCACATTTTAGAGAACGAAGAACCCACTCAGACCACTCATCAGGTAGCTTCTGTCCTCCGAAAACTTCTTACAAAGATAAACAGGAATGGAAATAAAAGCAGCAATCGATTTGACATCTTTCCAGGTAACTGCATCCGACGAAGACAATGGATCCAACAGCCTTCTGTCATACTATATGGAAAACAAAATCTCACAGGGAAAGTTCTTGTTACATCCAAATGGTACGTTCAGGGTCTTACAAAGTCTGGACAGGGAAGAGCAAAGTCAGCACATGCTGAAGATCATCGCCATAGATGCTGGTAACTGTATTTGTTAATACAACAGTTTATATTTTTACGAACTTTCTCCAAGGTACTGCCTCTGGTGTTCCTCTACAACCCCAAATCCGTAGAAGATGGGATAAAACGTAGTATTTCTTACATTTTCTTTGACTTTATTTCATTGCAGTCAGTATGAATCCAAGATATTTCATGTTTTTTCCAGCCCAGAGAAGTCGATGCCGCTTCTGGACATGTTCATAACATAAGGCTTCTTTTCATTACTAGCTCTAAATTGCCCCCATTCCAAAAAAGGTTTGCAGGAAAATGCAGAAAAAACATGAAATAGCTTGGGTTCATACTGTCTGCAATGGAATAAAAGGCAAAGAAATGTAAGGAACACTGCATTTTTCTCTGATTTGGGTCTGTAATCCTACAGACTTTGTGCTCAGGGTTCATGCTCATTCCTCTAACTAATAAAACTCCAAAGGGCCGACCTGAGACCTGGGAACCTGAAACAGTTGCTGAGCCACCTGATCATTATAGTTCTTGTCTTCTAGGTTTACCTCCACTAACTGGAACTGGAACTATACTTGTGCTTGTTGATGATGTCAACGATAACAGGCCTGTGTTTGATGAAGATGAGCTCAGAGTCCAGTTTATTTCAGAAGACGCTCCCATTGGAACAATGTTCGGGAGAATTCCTGCCTCGGACCGTGACGCTGGTGCCAATGCCCAAATAAGGTAAACGTAATGTGACCTCATACTGTTTAATTTTAGCTCATGGATATGGGAGTCCCAGGTGTTTATGGGGTTGAAATGTAATACATCAGATAAAATTATGCTTTTCAATTATTTTTATTTTCAGGTAGTGTTTAATAATAAATGCTTTTACCATTAAATAAGAGTAATAATAACATTAATATCATTATTGAAGTGATTTAAATGCAGAATAACGAAACAGTATATTGTTTATCAGAATCCTTCAGTAATTTAGAGGAGAAATATAAAGGTAACAAAATGAAAAAATGACATTTTCTGCTCAATCTAATGGACAAATTTCAAAACATGTCAAAAAACAAATTGTGGACCATGCTAAACACAATCTACAAGGGTTTCTGTAAGGTGTTAAAACTTTACCAATCAATAATCAGCAGTACAAAAGATATTAATTTCTTTGGCACTTTAACTTTAATGTCAGTTTAAAGTGTTTAAATACATTTATTTCTAACCATGTCTTTTTGGTAAATAACTTAAAAGTCTTGATTTGTTCCCACTTTGTATTTTATTTGATTAAAAATATGACTTTTTATGTTTACGCATGTTTACAGATAATTTAGTGTTTGGTTGATAAGGTGTCACTATGGTGTCCCATGTGGTTGCTATGGTGTTGATATGGGGGTTGCTATGGTGTTGCTAGATGGTTGCTATGGTGTCCCATGTGGTTGCTATAGTGTTGCTAGGTGGTTGCTATGGTGTTGCTAGGTCCTAAAATAACAGTAAGACTGTCCTCACCTCACATTGTCATTTCTTTTTAATGTGTGATGCAGTTATTCTGTGGAAGGACCTACAGCTCCGTTTTCCATCAGCACAACATCTGGGGACTTATTCAGCACTGGGCCGCTGGACCGAGAGGATTTTGCTTCTTACGTTGTGACTGTGGTGGCCCGAGATGGAAACCCCAGTCATCCTCTGTCAAGCTCCATCGCTGTACAGGTGAAGGTGGGAGATGTGAACGATCACGCCCCACAATTCCTCTACGGACCTTACGTAGCTAACGTACCTGCTCAACTGGCCAATGGTGAGACTCTCCACGGTTTCGGGCATGATTGTTGGTCTTGGTGTCTCCACTTTTATTTCAGGTCCTGATCTTTCGCTGCCCTCTCGCAGGTTTGTTAGTGTGCGTGTTGATGGCTAAGGATCCGGATGACGGAAAGAACGGGCAGCTGAAGTTCTCTCTGTACGGAGAACATGCTCATCTCTTCACTGTCGATTCTGACACGGGAACTGTATTTGCCGCAGCGGCCTTCAACGGGACGAGGGACGTCATGGTCGGTGGGCGTGTACAGGACGGTGGAGACCCCCCCAGAATGGGCGTCACGACTCTAACGGTGCGATTCCACAACACTCCGGACTTTCCTCGTCTCGCTGTCCGTGTGTACAACGAGTCTCTTTACGAAGACACGCCTCCTGGAACTGCAGTCGCCCTGGCTACCTCGCAGATCTTCCGTCTCGGACCTGTGTCCTTCTACCTGGCAGGAAACGCTGGCGAGGTTTTTGAGATCAATGAGAGAACTGGCGAGATGAAGGTGAGGACATCCTTGGACTTTGAAAGGAACGAAGATTTCCATCTGACCGTTGAAGCCCGAGACACAGGTTCTCCACCGTTTTCCACTTTTTCTCCAATTCATTTAAAGGTCGTTGATGTGAACGATAACCCACCCGTGTTCACAAAGAGTGAGTACAGGTGTGAAGTGTTTGAGAATGTACCTGAGAGCTGGGTGTGTGATGTTTCAGCTACCGACGCCGACTCTCAGGAATACGGAGTTCTTTATCGAATAGTCTCTGGAAACCACAAAGGCGAGTTTAAAATCGACGAAACTTACGGCAGCCTCAAAACGACGAGGACTTTGGACAGAGAGGACGTCCCTGAGCACAAACTCATTGTTAAAGCCCTAGATACAAATGATCGTACTCTCACATCGACTGCGATAGTCACCGTGCTAGTCACAGACACCAACGACCATGCGCCTCGTTTCTCCCAGATATTCTTTGCAGAAATTCCAGAGGACTCACCGGTTGGGTCTCAGGTTATCCTGATAACGGCACTAGACGAAGATGTTGGTGCTAACGCTGTTGTTTCTTATGCGATTCTGGACCGGACTGAACAAATTCCTTTCAGTATCGATAATAGTAGTGGAGCTATAGTCGTAACAGGTCGTTTGGACAGAGAGCATCAGGACCGATACATCGTCAGAGTCAGCGCTAATGATTCGGCCTGGACCGTCAGTACAGACGTCACCATAGCTATCACGGACGTCAACGACAATGCACCAGTCTTTTCTCAGCCTATGTACTCCATGACCGTCCCGGTAACACAAGATAGGCATGTTTTTCTCCTAAAAGTTACCGCTACAGACCGAGATCTGCTACAAAATGGCCAAATCCTATACTTTATAGTCCCGCAGAGTGAGATGTTCTTCATTAACGTGTCCACCGGAGACATTTCCACAAAACAACAGATCACTCTCGACAAATCAGGACCTCAAATCTTGCGCAAAAGTATCTTCGTTATGGCTGTCGATTGTGGCGCCGTCCCTTTAAACAGCTCGGTCACTGTTGAAATAACTTTGGTTCGGTATAATTATTTTCCACCCTCCTTTCTTAATTTCAAACGTTTTTTGTCCCTGCCGTTCACCTTAACCTTGGGAACGGAGGTTCTCCAGGTAGAAGCGTTAGATCCGGACTTTCCATACGACAATGTTAGCATCGATTACGTCATTAGTGGAGGAAATGCATCAACGTACTTTCAGATAGACCTCTACTTTGGGACGGTGCTTCTGAGTAGGAGTTTAGATCAAAATTTCTCCCTCACGCTTGAAGTTACGGCAACAGACAAAGGCGTTCCTCGTCTTTCATCCAAAACTGACATCGAGGTGGAAGTGACACTGGAAAATGTGTTCGCCCCACAATTTCCGGTGAATCGCGTCTCGTTTTCTGTGCCTGAAAACCTTCCCGTGGGATCGGTCATCGGAAAAGTGGAAGCCTCGGATCTGGATAACGGTGCGAATGGATTGGTATCTTATTCCTTCAAAGCTGGTAACACTAATGTTGACTTATTCATCGTGGGGCTCAGTTCAGGACTGATCGAGCTAGTGAAACCTCTCGACTTCGAGAAGGGAAAATTTCATGACGTTCTCATCCTTGCCAAGGATGGAGCCTGGTTCCCCAAGACTGGCACAATGGATGTCACGATAAACGTCACGGACGTGAACGATAACCCGCCAATCTTCACATACAAGCAATACTTGAGCACTATTGTGGAAAACTCCGAGATTGGATCTACTGTGATTCAGATCAGAGCCGCTGATGAGGATTTCGGAAGTAATGCCCAGACTATATATTCGTTAATATCAGGACGGACAGACCTCTTCTTCTTGGACGCCAATAATGGCACTGTAACCAGTCTGGCCATGTTTGATTATGAGCAGCAGCACCATTTTGAACTTACCATCAAAGCCTCGGATGCGGACGATCCGAATCTGTACGACGTTGCACATGTTGGCGTTCATGTTACAGACGTGAATGAGTACACTCCTATTTTTCAGGCTCACGTTTACAACTTTTCTGTTGCCGAGAACGTTCCGATACGAGCAGAGGTCGGACAAGTTCTGGCCGTCGACCATGATCTCGGCCCTAGTGGTCAGGTCAGTTATTTAATCTTTGGTCCAGGTAAAGAGGCAGGGTTTGCCGTTGACGAGCGCAGTGGGAAAATCTACACATCTAAAGACTTGAAGAATCGTGATCGGAATCATGCCGCTCTTCGGATACTCGCCAAGAACGAAGGAAGCATCGCAGGCTTCGATGTTGATGAAGCCCTCATTCACGTTCATATCATCGATGAAAATGATGCTCCGGAGTTTGAATCCGGACTCTACACAGCCCTTGTACGTGAGGATATTGTGGTTGGGACGTCTATAGCCGAATTTAGGGCTTCAGACCAAGACGTGGTGGTGGAGTGGGGACGCTTCTTCTACGGCATTGGAAGTGGAAATGTGAACCACTCCTTCAGTATCGATCCAGTCACTGGAATCATTACCGTCGCCAATCAGCTGGACCGAGAGATCTGGCCTCGGTATGACCTCACGATCGTCGCCGTGGACGAGGGCTCCCCTCCTGTGACGGGGAGCACATCTGTAATCATTACTGTCATTGACGTCAACGATAACGCTCCCACACTCACACCCACGGAGGCTTTTGTTAGGGAAAATCAGCTGAGTGGCACCTTAGTGGCCACAATGACCGCCATCGATGAGGATCTCCCACCAAATCAAGGTCCGTTCACCTTCTGGCTGATGAGGCCTGCAGCGGGAAACAGTTTTACCCTGATGTCCGATGGAGTTCTGTTCACCTCAAGACCTCTGGATCGTGAAGTGAACTCCCTTTTTGATATACATGTGGTAATCCAAGACGCCGGAACCCCACGCTTGTCCTCCACCACGCTGTTTCACGTCAAGGTTTTGGATGAGAACGATAATCCACCAGTTCCACGAGACATCAATATTTTGGTCAAATATTATGGCACGTTCTTTCCCGGAGGGCTGATTGGTAACGTGAGGCCAGATGACCTGGATGAACTGGATGTTTTTAATTGCAGCGTTAAAGGTGGACATAATATGATGTTCAGTTTTCCATTTGGGATGTGCAACCTGTGGTCGTCTCCTTACCATGGAGAGGCAACGCATAACATGACTGTAGAAGCGAGCGACAACTACCATCCCTCGGTCAACAACAGCATCTACGTAAATTACAAAGGCTTCACCAACGTCTCGTTGGATAATTGTGTCTTGTTTTACGTCTCGTTTTCGAATCTGGAGAACTTCTTATCGCTGAAGTATCTGAGGTTTGCGAAAGCCCTTGATAGCCTGTTTAACCTGCAAGCGTCGAAGAGCCACGTGTTCGGAATGAAGCTGCAAGGGAAAGAGATGCTTCTTCTGGCCGCCATGAAGAGCTACAATGGACTCTACCTGAGCGGGGACGTGGCGAGCCGGATCTCACGCATGCACAAAAGGCTTCTCGAGACGCAGGCCGACGTGACCATAACTCAAATAACTAGTGACCCATGCTCGACAAAGCCCTGCGACAACGGTGCCACCTGCAACAAAAACATCCAGGTCAGCCAAGAGGTTGACATTTTACAGAGCTCACGTCTGATCTTCGTATCTCCGGAGTATCCGGACGTTTTTAACTGTACCTGTCCTGCTGGGTTTACTGGAACTACCTGTGAGCTGGATGTAGATGAATGCTTGGAGAACCCCTGTGAAAATGGAGGAAGCTGCTACAACAACCCTGGAGGATTCCTGTGCCGCTGCTCTGATGGCTTCTCAGGGCTTCATTGCGATGTCGCTGATAACGAGTGCCAAAAGGTGGTTTGTTCGAATGGTGGAACGTGCTGGAACGTACAAGGAGGATTCTTCTGTGATTGCAGACCTGGATATGAAGGTAATGTTTTTATTTGAACCCCACTGGTATAAATTGAAATGCATGAAACAGGCAGAGAAGCATTACTTTTTTGTCCAGAGGCACTTAAACAAAACAATAAGATGTGCATCGACTCTGTAGATAGTACTAGCTGTTTTGTCTTTTTGCCATAGGAAGATTTTGTGACTTCATCACTGACCACTGTGCATCATCTCCTTGCCTCCACGGCCACTGCTCCAATTCTTTTACAGGATATACTTGTCACTGTCCATTTGGTAGGATTTGGCTTTTACTGAATACTATTGATGTACTACAGTTGGAGGTCTTGCATTCTTCATTTTTACATTTACTCAGGTGTGACTGGACTAAACTGTGAAGAGCACAGCTATGGTTTTGAAGAACTGTCCTACATGGAATTTCCCTCTCTGGATCCCAGGTATAATTTCATCTCCCTGGAGGTTGCGACCGTGAAACAGAACTCGCTGCTCTTGTACAATCCTGGAGAGCCCTCGACTTTTACAGCTTCAGCTTTATCATCCACCTCAGAGTTCCTCGCGCTTGAGATTCTGGATGGAAGACTACGTCTCTCTTATGACCTCGGCTCAGGGGTTATAAGCCTGGAGACGGCCAAACCGGTGGCTGATGGAAGCTTCCACAACATCACTGTTAGGAGGATTGGAAATGTAGGTTGTTTATCCTCACAAAACATCTGGTCTGACTAAGCCAGTGTTTGTTCACTGGTTCTTGGGGATCACAAGCCATTTTTGCCCTCTCTCAGCCCACAAAAGAATACACTCTGGATTGGGCATTATCCACAGGACTCTCATTCAATCACACCAATGCCAGTTTAGGGCAAACAATCCACTTACGAAAACTGATGTTTTTTCAAAGATCATTTAAGTTCTGGATTAGTGATCAGAAGGTCAGGTGTTTAAATCCTGGTTTTTACAAGCTGCCTCAGATAAGTCCTTAAGCCCCAAGCTCAATTTGAAAGTGCTTTGGAAAAACCATCTACCAAACAACTAAAGAAAACTTCACACAGATATTAACAGATTAGCACCCACTCCACTTGCTGTGCCACCGTGATGCCCTTCCAATAAACATATCCCAGATATTCAGTGATAATTATTTGCTTGGTTTAAACCTGTTGGAAGCTGGAAGAGAACAAAAAGTGTGGTAGTCCAGGGATCCCCGAGAATCAGTCTGGGAAAATACCTTATTAATTAATACCTTATAAAATTTTTGTTTCGGATGATTTTCAGATCGCCTCATTAGAGGTCGACAACTGCACAGCTGACGAGCCCAAAGGCTTATGTTTAGCACGGCATGAAGGTATTGGAACCCAGAGGTAGGACCTGGTACCATGCCAGTCTTAGGGTACTTTCCATTTTACCGTAGAATATTCCTAAAACGTTTTTTTATTGCATACGTAGTCTATTTTTATAATGAGGACAAAAATACACAACACACAAACTGAAAATATGGTATGCAAAGTCATAAGCAAATTCATTGTGAGCTTAAGGGAACCAGTTAGCTGAATTTATAAACTTTTAAAAACTGTTGCATTGCAGGACCCTGGACGTCCGGTCCAACAACCTAACATTCGGAGGCGTGAAGTCGATGGATGTCATTTTACGGAGGCCATCTCAAGTTCGGACTCATGATTTTGTCGGATGTGTACGAAATGTGAAAGTAAATGACATCCTGCTCGATGCTTCCAAATCTCTGGATTCCAGCAAGATCCTCGACAGGTACATTTATTAAAACAGTAACCATGACCTAAGAGTTATTATTCCACGGTTAATTCCAATCTCACAATCTGATTGGCTGAGAGACATTCCAATATAGTACAATAATGGCACGCCATCTCCACAGGTAACATAGCAATAACGTCCACTATAACAAAGCAGCAAGTTATAATTGTACAAGTAAATGACTGCTGGGATGAATTATTGAGGACGTTTGTTTGGATTTTAAATGAGTTAGATGAAGCTCTTAATGATTAGTCTGATGGTTCCAATGAGCCGAGGTTCAGCACCCTTAATTACAAGGACTTCTATTTAAGCTGGAAAGGCAGGGAAACAAAAACAATGTCAGTAGAGTAAATCAAAGGTCCTGGACTCTTAATGGATTCTCAGCTCGACTGAAGATCAGTCTGAGTCCCATCACCAAAAATGCTGGAGCAGCTTCTAGCTGGGTTTGGTTTGATGGATCAACAGAAATGTTCCGGGAGAGTTATACAGCATCAGCAGCTCCGCCGGTTCCAGCAGCTCCTTCTTTCTGATTTCCTTCATGGTGTTTGCTGGTGTTAAACTTGGCGTCTCTCATTAAACACCATCCCCGGCTGATCGGAGCTTCATTCATGGATCTGTTAAGCCCAGCTCTTATTAAGCCGACCGAGCTCCTGATGATCTAGAACTCCAACTTTAACCTTTCTACTTCAGAACATTCACATTAAGAGCTTCAGCTAATAAACATAATGTCTAGACCTAAAGTATCGAACAGTATGAAAAGTCCTGAGAACTTCTGATTCTCAGTTCCACATCGCTGTTACGGTGTGTACTTGTCCTTTACATTTACATGTACAGCATTTAGCAGACGCCCTTATCCAGAGCGACTTACAATTGGTACAGTCTTACAATCCAAGCAATTGTGGGTTAAGTTCCTTGCTCAAGGACCCAACAGTGGCAGCTTGGCAGAGGTGGCATTTCAATGATAACGTTGATTTTGTACTTTGGTTCTAACCCCGGGAATCAGACCCATTTTATTTACTGGATGTAATTTTTCTTTCTTTCTAATAAATTAAAGCTTATTTGTGTTTATTGTCTGCATAATAAACAGTTATTGGGAAATTCTGTTCCGCGACTGTTAGGACTGAAGGTTATTGTCTGATGATGATGTTTTAGCAGCGTAACCATAGAATGGAACCATTTTACTCATTATTTCTGTCTTGAAATCTAATAATAAGCGGTGATAACTGAACTGTGGTATAATCACAATAATACACTCGAGGTTCTTGCTATGATGTCAGATATTGGCACTGGCGTTTCTGTTTCTTCTAGATGCCCACGTGCAGATGTTGCTCCATGCAGTGGTGCCCCGTGCCTTAACGGAGGAGTTTGCCAGGATCATTGGTCCTACCACGTCTGCCAGTGCACTGAGGGATTCACTGGACCTACTTGTGCTCACAGTAATTATTTTCCATTCTATTATTTCTCCTCTTTAAAGGATATTATTATTTATTCGATGGTGAATGATGTCTGTTTATCTCAGAGGAACACGCGTTATTTCTCAGAGAAGGAACGTACGTCGAGTTTGTTCTAAAGGAAAGCTACGTCAGGACCCAGCAGCTCCAAGCTGTCCTGGGTGAAAAGGATGGAGGGTTTGAAGGGATGATCAGTTTGGAGGTCAAGATGAGGACGATCCAACAGAACAGCTTGATAATGTTTGGTGGGAGTGAAACGATAAAGATAAAGCTTAAGGTGAAAAGCAAATGTACACTTGTTACAAAAAAACAAGCTTTCACACTGATACAGAGTCTGTTTATGTTTTTTTTAGATACGTGATGGGAAACCTCTGTACATCTTCACACCTTTGGTATTTGGACAGTGGGAGCTTAGCACGGATATGAGGATCTCCGACGGACATTGGCACGTTCTTCAACTGAGCAGGAACGGGCCGAGCATTGTTCTGCTCCTGGATGGACAGCCTGTTAGGAACATCACCAGCAGCATCCTAAACCGAGCTGTGTTTGCAGTCCAGATGATTATTTTAGGATCTGCTCTACCTGGACAGTCAGGTGATGAAGGTCAGAGCTAGCCTTCATTACAAAGGCTTCGTGTGGTCTTACTAAAGTTTACTGTGTACAAATAAATTCACAAATAAAGAACCGTGTTTTTAAGCAGTTTTTTATGAAAGTATGGAAATACAAATATTTACCCGAGGGCGAATAAAATAATGTCGCATTTTTGGCGTCTGAAAAATCACGTTTGGTGTGGAAGATAACTCCATTATACATGAGCTCGAATTAATTTACTGTCATCCGAATAAACCAGATGAAAGAATCGCATTCGGTGCGTAATGGCCTTAACAGTAACCAAATTTGATATAATAGCAAGGGTAAGAATTATAACTTATAACTTGTTATGCGATTGATTCTCAATTCTGTTCATCTTTCAGATTTTGTGGGGTGTGTGGAGCACATCAGGCTGAATGGACACACCCTGCCTTTCAGTGGTCACAGTGAGATGGTCCAGGTCAAACCCAGTCCTTCTCTCTTCCAAACTGACTGCGTATCTTCTGATCACTGTCCCTTAGCCACCTGCTTTGAGGAGTCATGTCTCCAGCTGTCCTGTCGGCCTAACGATGACTGTACTTCAGCTTCTCCAGAGAACAGCTGGTGCATCTGTGGACGAAACGGTTCTGAGAGCGAAGCTTGCCTACAGACTCGTCAAAGCGCTCCTTTGTGGATCATCGCTGCTGTATTTCCTGCTTCTCTTATCATAATAATATTGATTCTCTGCCTAGTTTTGAATAGACAAGGGAGATTTTGGTGTATCAGGCACACGAGTCGAGCTGCTCCGCCCAAGGTACATGGCACGGACAATGTCGGGTTCAGCCTGGACCACGGTGATGGGGTTCCTCGTGACGTTTCCTGTAAGAACATAAAGCGACCTGATCTAATAGTGGCAGGTGAACAGAGTGTTCAGAGCTTTGTACCTGGCTATCTAACGGGGTTTGAGGGAACTGAGCCTGAGACCAACTACGAGGCCGACTCCGATATCAAGCAAATAAATTTAGACAGACACAGTGTGAATGCTGACCCATGGAGAAAAGCAAGTGCTCTGCAAACAGATAACACTCAAGCTTCAGACTTTAACCCCACAGCTGAACAACTCTCCAAAATGAAGCTGATCTCTGAGCTAACACGACCCTCAAGCTTCCCCTCAGATGATGAAATTAAGAGACTGAGCATCATTTTAGGTAAAACCAGGGGCGCAGGAAGCTCCTCAGAGAGCTACAGCTCCTTCACCTGCTCAGAGTTTGACTACGAGAAGGAACTCAGAGGATGGGACGGAAAACGGGAGAATCCAAGCGAAGGTGCAGAGCAAACTAAGCACTTAAAGCTCTTTATAAACAAAAAATATACCAATGAAAAATTTCAGCCATATACTACTTATTTATAAAGGCCTACGTATTCGAATATTTCTGTGTGTTTAGGGTGTAAGAAAGTTTTCTTAAATGAAAATACACAACACTGACTACAAATTGTTGTTTGCATGGAATTTTGGGGTTCTCCTGAGGCAGTTGCACAAATCTAATCACAAGACGTCGCCAAGGTGCAGGTTTTCTAGCATTCAGAAAACTGAATCATTTATCGAAGGGATCGGCTCAAACGATTCAGAATCACTAGCTTCTATAAATAAAGACAATTAAATATTAAGATGTCATTTCTACCCAATTAATCAAACCATTTGATTAATTTGATCTAGTTCTGAAACCTAGAGAAGTGGTAGCAATATAAGCCTAAACGTTTCAAATGTATTAACTTGGGGTCAGTGGTGTATTAGCCTGTACATGGTTCTTACTGGAAACAATGTTTTTACTGAGTATTACATTAGTAGTGTAGTTTTTTCTTAAGGCCAAACTAAGTTTTTTGACCAAAACACTGCATTCTCAGCCACTTGTTCAGTTACATCGTTTTGACAATATTATTCCCGTTGTCAGTTGGGCGGCGAGACTCTCTCTCACTTCAGTATACATTTTGGGCAGCACTCTTGCAAAGTGTGTTTACCTAGGTAACTGGTATCATGGGCCAAGAGATTTTAGCAGCTGTATGAAGCTGTTTTGTTCCACAGCTGGGACACAGGAAATGTCTTTGGCTATAGGATAATGCACTGCTTTAGAAATGCTGCTCCACTTCTCACGTTTTCTTTCATAAAGCGCAGCATTGCTATATGAGGTTTGTAACACGGGTCATTTTGACGGTCTGAGTGGCAGCACGCAGTTTAGCAGTTGGTCTTCAAATGCAGCCTCCGAACAGTGCAGCCCCTGAATTGGGACGCAGCTGGGTTGAAGAGTAGGCCTATAATATGAACGAAACTTAAACAATTTCGTTGCCCAGCCCTAAAAACAATGAACAAAAAACGTTGATTGAACATGGGTGCCTAAATTTTAGAATGCATAACGATTTTACAATATGTATATTAATATGCGTGTTTAATTATTCAACAATTTCTTCCATAAGTGCGTCAGGGGGAACGACTACATGAACACACAATCCTGCAGTTCCAAAGCAACACTTACCCTAAGCCTCCTGAGAATCTCTCTCGACGCGAATTTGAAGGATTAAAGGATTCAAATGGAACCACTACGTAAGACGTGCGTCCTACAAACGACTTCTGCAGGACATATACATAAAAATACATAAGGGAAAAGAAAAGAAAAATCATATAAATACAAACGTTTAACCCCTGCAGTTATAGAATCGACCACACGAGGGTGCAAAAGCGACACTTTACCGTAAACCATCTCCTGATAAACACTATCGAGAAGAGTTTAAAACTTATTTTAAAGGATTAACACTGAACCAAAGCAAAGAATTAACGCAAGATTTACGGTCAGCATGACCAAAGAAAAAATACATAAGAAAAATAAAAAGAATACTCAAATAAACATGACGTTCTAACCCATGCAGTTCTTGAGAACGCCACAAGAGTGTAAACAATAGGCCCTTCCTTTTCTAAACCTATTTTTTTTTTTATTCATACGTCTTTACTATTTCTCAATAAATACCTTTTTGCAACATGGGATTTATTTAAAAGATTGTATTTGAAATACCAAAATCGGGCCAATCAGAATCTTCCTTAAATAATTCGGTGGTATGTTATTGATACTTTAAACTGTAAAATTAAGGAATTCTTACTGTTTTAAGCTCCTTATGGATTAACATATTTATATATAATAGAAGCCAGATTGTATAAACACTGATTATTTTTCAGCTAAATGCACTCCATGCTGTGTTCCAGGAGGAAAGCGCACCCTGGCTGTTCCATCAGCGTTCAGAGAAGTCCAGACGCCATGGGATGGATCTTCGCCTGGAGCCATCCATCAGTGGGAGAGCCTCCTCAACCTAGGAGTCCACTTTAGTACCTACTCCGATGTTTTTGAGGACATAGCAAACCTTCCTGACGTTCAGACGGGTGACTGGGACATTTACAGCGATGAAGAGCAGATAATTTAAAAATGTTACTCATCCCACTGGACGACTTCGCGGTTTTATTTACAGCTGTTCGTAGAGGGTTGATTGGCATCGTGCTGCTTTCTTTCACAACTTTCGTCATCTGTTATCAATCTATTTATTTTTATGTTATTTATATGATTCCTGACTCCTTATATAACATTTTGAAAAAAGAGTATTTATTTTAGTCTCAAGCAAAGCATTAATGTGTGTGATTAATTACACATTAACCCGTTTCCTAAGTGCATCAGAATACTGACTGTAATAAATATACACACCTGCAGTTCTTAAAGCCACAGTGACACCTAACGTGATCGTAATCTTAATTAAACTCTGTACATAATCGGTGTAAAAGTCTTCCTTAAGGTTCAAAGTTTTGAGAACTGATACAAAATGTATTTATTCTGTACTTAAAGTTTGATCTCAGCATGACCGAAAATACAATCATAAAATGAAAACGCAAAAAAACAAAAAACAAAACATAAACAGACAACCCTGCAGTTCATAAACTGCTCACATGAGGGAGCAAAACCTCGGAATGAAAACGAACATAAATCTAGAAAGTATGAATCTTTTTAAAGTTTGTGTCTGATGACTTTGTAACTTTTAAAACCACGTGTGGTAGGTCAATTGGCGCTTCCAAAGTGCCCTTGTATTGTGGAATGAATTGTGTTTTGGCAGAGAAACCACATGGTTCTTTTAATAAAACAAAATCTCAGCATCAGAGTTTGACAAAAACTACCAGATACTGCAATGCATTGTGAGATCGGTAACTCCTCTAAAACATTTCCTTTTATCCAGCATCAGATCTGTTTTATTATCCGAATATCAGACTGTAACACGTCCGAACATGATCACGTGTCAACTTCTGCTAAAAAGCTGAACTCTAACAAATGAGGAAAGATTCTGGAGAATAAATTAAATGGTCCTGCTTTAGGAAGACTTATTGGATGAAATCACTTCTGCAGCCGAGCCACGTTTATTCCACGTTTCACTCACATACAGAGCAACTAAAGCAAGTGTATGTTACGTCTTATGTAGAGCTCAGGTAAGCGTCTTCAGGTGAGTGAAAGTGAAACGCAGGAGCTCCTCTTAGTGAGAGAGAGAAATGAACTGCCAAAGGAGAAAAACACGGTGAGATCCGAATTTAATCTCTAATGTGGGAGTTTAATCAGTAGGCCTACTAATAATGCACTACTAAATACTGATTGTATATAACCAGATTTCTAACTTCATACACACATGGACAAAATTGTTGGTATCCCTCAGTTAATGAACGAAAAACCCACAATGGTAACAGAAATAACTTCAATCTGACAAAAGTAATAATAAATACAAAGTCTATGAAAATGAACAAATAAAAGTCAGACATTGCTTTTCAACCACGCTTCAACAGAATTATTTAAAAAAATAAACTCATGAAACTGGCCTGGACAGAAATGATGGTACCCCTGAAAAACGTGACCAAAGGGACAAGTTAAATCAAGGCGTGTTCACTAATTAGCATCACAAGTGTCTACAATCTTGTAATCAGTCAGTGGGCCTATATATAGGGCTTCAGGTAGTCACTGTGCTGTTTGGTGACGAGTGTGTGTACCACACTCAACATGGACCAGAGGAAGCAAAGGAAAGAGTTGTCTCAGGACATTAGAAAGACAATTATAGACAAGCATGTTAAAGGTAAAGGTTATAAGACCATCTCCAAGCAGCTTGATGTTCCTGTGACTACAGTTGCATATATTATTCAGAAATGTAAGACCCATGGGACTGTAGTCAACCTCCCTGGACGTGGACGCAGGAGGAAAATTGATGACAAATCAAAGAGACGGAGAATACGAATGGTAACAAAAGAGCCAAGAAAAACTTCCAAAGACATTAAAGGTGAACTTCCAGCTCAAGGAACATCAGTGTCAGATCGCACCATCCGTCGGTGTTTGAGCCAAAGTGGACTTAATGTTAAATGGCCAAGGAGGTCACCATTGTTGAAAACAAAACACAAAAAAGCCAGACTGGAATTTGCCAAACTATGTGTTGACAAGCCACAAAGCTTCCGGGAGAATGTCCTATGGACAGATGAGACAAAAATGGAAATTTTTGGCAAGGCACATCAGCTCTATGTTCACAGCTAAGAGGAAAACACTGGACTATTCTGAAGTGACCTTCTATGAGCCCTGACCTAAATCCTATTGAGCATCTTTGGAAGGAGCTGAAACATGCCGTCTGGAAAAGGTCCCCTTCAAACCTGAGACAACTGGAGCAGTCTGCTCATGAGGAGTGGGCCAGAATACCTGCTGAGAGGGGCAGAAGTCTCACTGACAGATACAGGAATCGTTTGATTGCAGTGATTGCCTCAAAAGGTTGTGCAACAAAATATTAAGTTAAGGATGAAAAATTATTGGTTGAACAGAAAACAAAAAATAAACCTGCTGAATTGAAACCAGAATCAAAAAAGATTTATGGAATTTGTGCTTTGGGTTGCTATTACGTGTATGTCAGCTGATCAGTGGTAACAGATTTCTTCACGTCTCTGGAGATGATGAAATGATTCTGACATTTTCATTGTTGATCTGCTGCTCAAACTGACACCGTCTGCACTGACCGGCACAGGACAGTCAAGCAAACACACAGAATGTTTAATTACACTTACTTGCATTATTGCTAACTTTATTAACAGCATTCCATCGCAGATATTCTAATGCTTTTACATGCTCTTACGGTCCCCATTTAATTGCCTTGTCCGCTGCTGTTTAAACATTGCCTTTCACCCCTAATTTGCTTTGTTCTCTATCTGCTTTTGTTTCTGATCTCTGACGTCCATTCCAATGTTTTATCTAATGCAACACTGCCTCTAGTGGATGTGCTCTGTCAAGACACTTTGAGTTTAAAAACCTAAATAATAAAAAACATATCAGGGGTCATATTCATAAAGACTCTTTGTGCTAAGAGTGGCTCTTACTGATGAAATTGTAAGAAAAATCTTAGAATTGTTGGCATTTCCCTCTTAAAGTTAGATCCTGGTGAAGATAAAAGTTTTCTGTAAAGCATCCTAACCCCTAAAAGAGCTCTGTTAGGAGTAGGCAGGAGGACTTTTAGGGAGCTTTTGAAGCTATACAGTATTTCCATAAAAAAGGTCTTTTAACACTGAGTCTGATTTTTATTAACGAAAAAAAAATGCACGCCAGCTTTTGAAAAAGAACATGCGTACACACCGAGTCCAAAATAGATGGGCCGTGACGCTGCGTAAAGTGTTTAATTCGGAGCCTGTTCTAATTTGAACGGTTGCCGGGCAGAACAGCTCATCAGGAGCTTATAGGACGAGCAACAGGCTGCTTCTAAAAACATGGATATTAAAGAAAAGCTCTGGTGGAATAGAACTGAAAGGCTGGAGAATGATGGTGATAAAGCTCACAGGGACTGGATGGAAGCGTCTGATTATTTATCTAAGAGCATTCTGATCTGTTCATGCTCACAGAAACACAAACTAGAGCTTCCTGCACTCATCTGCACTCGGGTCTTAGTCTTTTTGAATTGACGATGTAAAAAAGACATGGAGAAATCTCCAACACATTAAGAGAAGGGAAATTAAAGAAAGCAAAAGCAGGGAGTTTAAAGAGAGTTTAGTCAAAAAAAAGGCCTTTAAGAGTGTGTTTGTGTGTGTGTGTGTGTGTGTGTGTGTGTGTGTGTGAGAGAGAGAGAGAGAGAGAGAGAGAGAGAGAGAGAGAGAGAGAGTGACGAGGGTGACAACCAGAATGCGTCATACTTAGCACCCGGTCAACCCCACTCCCTCACTGAGATAAAAGTTTTTGTGTTCTCCTTGCTCAGAGTTGCTCTCAGATCGCTTCTGAATCACTCTTAAGCTACATTAGGAACTCCCTAAGAGTATTCTTAGAGTCTTTATGAACATGGTCCAGTATATAAACAGTATGGAGTCAGTCTTCGATCATAGCACACACACACACACACACACACACACACACACACACACACACACACACACACACACACACACACATCTTTAAATAGATAAAGGAATCTTACTCATGCTTTAGCTCATCCTCACTCTCATCTCCATCTTCTTTTTCATCATTCTCATTGTAGCAATAACAGCTTAATTTACCTTGATAGGTCCAGAGAATCAGGAGGCTACCCAAGATCCCTGCTCAATTTCTCCTTAAACATGTTGGGTTTATTTGGATTCATCCTCCGCCCAAGAAAAGAGATGAGCTAAAAAGAGAAGATTTATGACCCCCACCTTCACAGCCATAAAACTAAGCAATCATAATCCCTAAATGCCTCCAAATAAGCAGACCTCTTACACGTCATAAATAAAGAAAGGCACTGGCTATCCACACAGCTACACCCTACATTTTACATTACATTACATTTACAGCATTTAGCAGATGCCCTTATCCAGAGCGACTTACAGTTGATACAATCTTACAATCCAAGGGCCTTGCTCAAGGACCCAACAGTGGCAGCTTGGCAGAGGTGGGATTTGAACCCTGGACCATCTGGTCCAGATTCCAGTACCTTAACCACTAGGCTACCACTGTCTACTCTATGACAACCAACATCTGCCTCAAAAGGTAATAAATAAACTTCAGTTAGTTCAGAATGCAGCTGCCTGAGTGCTAACTTGAACTAGAAAATTTGACCATATCACTCCTGTTCTATCATCACTGCACTGGTTACCAGTCAAATTCCGCATTGATTACAAAATACTTCTTATAACTTATAAAGCTCTACATGGCCTGGCCCCACATTATCTGAGTGACCTCTTAGAGATTTACAATCCAACTCGTCTACTTCGTTCACAGGGTGCAGAACTTCTTTTAGTTCCTAGAATTAAAAAAGTCACAGCAGGGGGAAAGGCTTTCTCATACATGGCCCCCCAACTATGGAATAAACTTCCCACTTTCGTTCGAGATTCAGACACCCTCCAAAGTTTTAAGTCTAGGCTAAAGACATACCTATTTACGCAG